>CM019148.1:177405800-177486650 GCA_009733165.1 Naja naja | reverse complement strand
GATGCCTATGAAGTTTTTGTTCAGACTAGCTTCCAACAAGAAGGAAGTGCTAAGAGGACTTTAACAGCTTCAGCATTTTCAGATGTTAAAGCATGCTCCAGTTTTTCAGAAGTAAACACAAGAAAAAGCAGGTTCAGTATAGCTGAGGTACCCTCCCATACTACCACCTCTTACAATATTAGACAACACAGTATAAATGGTAGAGACCTTCAAATTTGTAGGTTCTACCGTATCTGAGACCTAAAATGGACACCTAACATCAAAAACAGCATCAAAAAAGTACAACAAAGAATGTTCTTTCTGCACCAACTCAGAAAGCTCAAACTGCCCAAGGAGCTGCTGATACAGTTCTACAGAGGAATTATTGAGTCTGTCATCTGCACCTCTATAACTGTCTGGTTTGGTTCTGCAACCCAACAGGACAGACACAGACTTCAGAGGATAATTAGGACTGCAGAAAAAACAATTACTACCAACCTGCCTTCAATCGAGGACCTGTATACTGCATGAGTCAAAAAGAGGGCTGTGAAAATATTTACAGACCCCTCACATCCTGGACATAAACTGTTTCAACTCCTACCCTCAAAACTAGACACAAGATTGGTTTTTTCCTGAATGCCATCACTCTGCTAAACAAATAATTCCGTCAACACTGTCCAACTATTTACCAAGTCTGCATTACTATTAATCCTCTCATTGTTTGTATCACCCATCTCCTCCCACTTGTGACTGCATGACTGTAACTTTGTTGCTTGTATCCTTATGATTTTTATTGACTGTTTCCTAATATGATTTGATTGCTTATTGTACCCTATGACTATCATTAAGTGTTGTAACTTATGATTCCTGACTCTTGACGAATGTATCTTTTGTTTTATGTACACAGAGCATATGCACTAAGACAAATTCCTTATGTGTCTAATCACACTTGGCCAATAAAGGATCCATCCATCCATCCATCCATTCATCCATTCATTTCATTATGTGATAGACAGCTCTTCCTTGCCTGAAGGCTGCCCCTCCTTTCTGCCAGTCAATTGCCAAGTTCATCCTCATGCCTCTTGACTCAGTGGTACATTTATAAATTAATTTCACTCTTTAAAGTGATTAACAGATATCAGTGGTATCATGAATTATTTCTTCTTGTTTCATTACCGAATGCAGTATAACTCCTGGATTATTTTAGAGCTGACATGAGATTATAGAATGATACAATTGCTATTTGTTTTAAACTACAGTTTAACAGTCAGTGGCGTATTAGCTGTTATGAAAATATCCAGTCAGCAGTTGTGTGAAACAAAGACAGGCAAGCAAGCTGGCTGATTTACTAATAGACATGTGAATTACAGTCTATATTTTTTGCATTCCTTGGACACTCAGCATCTCCTAGGCATGGAAGGTACCTCTCACTATTGTAGTATTAGCATTACATTAGTGTCTGGAAGGGATAAATTGGATGAGAGATCGTGAACTGAATGGGTGCATATTGCCTATCTAAAACTTCGGCTTCCTTTCATAGTTGAAAGAATCATGTCCAATACAAGCATGAGTGATACATTGAGCAATCCACAGGAACTGGAAGTGAATCAAAAAACGAATTTATATGTTCCTTCCTATAAACACCATGTAATTGTGCAGGAAGAAATTGTTCACCAACTTTTCAGGCACAGGATTTCTACTTAGGGATGAGGCCAAGTTTATGCTTTTCAAAAAGCATATGAGATCAATGGCTAATAATTGCAATACTGTATTTGGCAGTGTCTTCATGGATTTTTCTGTGTGGACAAGTACATGCATGGCAGTTTTGTGAGGAGCAGTTGCCTCTTCCTTCCAACTTTTCTGTTACCTGCCTTGAAGGACTGACAGCTTGCCTAGCCAAATACATATGGCAGGAGAGTCAAATGACATAGTTTCATGTCTTGTATAGTCACAGATGCTAATGGTATTTGCTTATTGTTATATACAGTATGATGGAACAAGATAAAGCATAATTTAACAGCAAAGTAGTTCCCAAAGAAGATTGTTGCATTGTTTTGTATTCTTAAAAAATTCCAAAAGTCAACACTGTGCATGACTTCTCTGTGGGTTGTTTATTAGAAAAACAGTTTAGTTAATTTGGTTTTAAAAAGTTATGAATTCCTTGAATTAGGAAATTTAACTATTCTGATTTAAAATCAGTGGTTTTGCCAACAGCAAGAAGTGTAACGTTTTGTAACTGTTTGTCAGTGAAATTCCACATTACAATTGCTTTTCAAATCTGAAAATAAGATTTATTTGGAGTTCTGATTTAGCAAGATTTGAATGTCTTATTTAACTTTGACTAAATCTCCACAAGGAGATTTAGTGTGGCAATTTCATCTTAATAGAGAAGCCTATGCACTGGGAATGAAACCAGTATCTATTCTATATAAGTATTATGTCCCATTGAATTCCATATGGCTTCCTTCCAAATAACTGCACATAGAACTAAAACTTTGCTTTAAGATTCATATGTAAATCATGGAATTATTAGGGTTGAAAAGCATTATTTCACTGTATTACCATTCAGGTCAAGACATAATCAACAATAACCTAATGAACTTGGCCATAGAACAGTCGGTGGTAATTATTCCAGATCAATTTATTTATTAAATTTAAGTGCCACCAATCTCCCTGATGAGGGGAGAAATATGTAGTTTGGGGATAATTCTTTCTGTTAGGATCTCAAGTGGTTATTGATGGATTAATATAATTGGATATGGGCTGTGTCCATAATTTCTGTTAGAGAAATAACTATTGTGAATGTTGCCTCATGCACAAAGGTTCATAATTGGTTCCAATTTTGTTTGCACTTTTCTTTTAACCTGTTTATTCTTGTGGAATTAACATTAATTTTTAATGTGATTGAAAAAGCAGAACAAATGCATTCTCATTCACTGTTTGGATGTGAAATAACCCAAAATATAAATGGAAGTAAAAATGAATTCAAATGCTTTCATTTCTGCTGTTCATTTGTTTGTCAGGCTGGTCTATTTCCCTCCTTCTCACTGATACAGTATTTTTATAAAGCAAAACCTGTGAATGTTATAACTTTGTTGGTTCTCCCTGCTAGTTTGCAAGAATGTGTAGTAGTTAAATTAACATATACAATACATTGTTGATTGAATTGGGATGTCTTGCCATCCTTGCAATTTCTCCCTGAGGTTTGAAACCTTCACCCTCAAAGGCCCCTCTCCTTTGTCTTTATGGTCTTCAAAACTTAATTCAAATTGTTTATAATTTTAATCGTTGCAGAAAAGCAGGATAACTAGGTTTGTCTTCTAGAAAGCTCTTTGTAGGAGAAATTTGGAAGTGCTGTTATTTGTTATTTTTAAAGAAAAAGCTTTATCCTAACATATATGTCCCCTGGTTTTTCTCCTCAGGATGGGAGAAGCAGCTTTATTGGCCATCAGCTTGGTGGAGTCATGGAGCTGCCAAACAGCAAGGACCAAAGGGTCAAGTCAGCCAGAGCTGTCCAAATCACTTACTACCTCCAGACTTACCATTCTGCAGCCCAGGACTTCATTGGTGAGAAGTGGGAGAATGAATTCTGCAAACTGATACACAAGCTGCAGCTCCATCACAAGGATCTACAGCTGTATTCTCTGGCCTCCTTTAGTTTGTGGAGGGACTTTCACAAGACCAGCTTCCTAGCCAGGGGCAAGATCTTAGTGAGCCTCATGCTTGTTCTGTTGGTGGCTATCCTCTCCAGCTCCATGAAAGATTGCCTTCGCAGCAAGCCATTTCTTGGGCTCTTGGGAGTACTCACAATCTGCATCTCCAGTGTTACTGCTGCAGGGATATTTTTCATTACTGATGGAAAATATAATTCAACTCTGCTGGGGATCCCTTTCTTCGCAATGGGTAATTATTTATCTTCTTAATAATAGGATTAGTGTTGCTGAATGACAGAACTGTAAATGGTACCTATGTTGTACAAGTACAGGTATCTCTTGATTGATTTACCTGCAGCTTTTAAACCATCCTGAGAGGGTAAAATGATTGGAACCAAATCTCAGCCAAGAGGCAGATACTTTATTGATCTCAGTTATAAAATGAAGAAAAAAAATTGTTTTTAAAAATTGGAGCGTTGCTGAACTGGTTTTGAAAAAAGTTCAGTCAGAACATTAAGGAAGAGGGCAGGGAGGAGATTAAAACAACTCTAGAAGGTAAAGGTGTCCAAAATTGGAACAAAAAGAGTATAATTTGCAAAGGAAGTAAACATTCTGATCACATGCATGCTTATTGATATAAAGTCTCCTTGTATGAAGTGTGATTTAAGCTTTCACAGTGTGATCATAGGTGTGTTTACTCATAAATAAAGCACAGGCAGTCTTTGACTCACAACAGTTCATTTAGTGACCATTCAAAGTTACAACAGCACTGAAAGAAGTGATTTATGATCCCTTTTCACCCTTACAACTATTGCAGCATTCCCATAGTCACATGATCAAAATTGAGACCCTTGGCAATTGACTCCTATTTATGACAGTCACGGTGTCCCGGGGGTCATGTGATCACCTTTTCCAATCTTCTATAAGCCAAGTCAATGGGGGAGCCATTGACTTAACAACTGTTACTAATTTAACAACTGAAGTCATTCCCTTAACAACTGTGGCAAGAAAGGTCGTACAATGGAGCAAAACTCACTGAAGAACTGTCTCACTTAGCAACAGAAATTTGGGACTCAATTGTGTTCGTAAGTTGAGGGCTGCCTGTACAAAGCACTCCAAATAAATTACATTTAGGACTACTGTACAACTATGGAATTGTGTTGTTTCTTTCTCTCTTTCTCTCTTTCTTTCTCTCTCAGAGAGAGAGATAGAGAGAGAGAGAGACTGACTGATCCTTTGGCCATAATGAGATTTTGCTTTTATTAAATATTCTCAACATAATTAAACGTCAGCTATTTTCCAGATTTTTTTAAAACTGTGACATCATACATTATCCATAATCTCTAGCTTTCTGAAGTTAAGGTAATTGCCAAGATGTTTCCAATATTGCCATTTATTTCAATTAAATAACAAATATCATGAAACCATCCTACTTTTGAAGCAAATAACATGTATTTGGGCAAGTTTAAATGAATTTAAATGAATGGACTGACATGATCAGAAGATCAAAACTGCAGCTATAGCCAAAGGATTAGTTTTCTGTCAGTCTGTCTTTAGATTGAAATAATTGATCTTATTCTATAGAGCTACAATGTGTATTTGGCCTTTAGATTTTCCTATTTTCGATAGGAATACTTTCCATTTGATTTTCAGGTATTTTTCATTTAATTATACATGGCACCTTTATAAATCACCATGGGCAAAGAATATTTCCCCTTTTTAGATATGAGGTAGAATCTACTGCCAGAGTCAATGGGGAACAAATACTCTTATTTTAATTTTGTGGCAGGTATCTTTATCTTTAAAATAGTTAACAGAATTTCCATGTAACTAGAGAAAGAAAGAGAGCCAGTTTGGTGAATTGGTGAAGGTGCTGGCCTAGAGCCCAGGAGACTATGAGTTCTAATTCTGCCTTAGGCCTGAAAGCCAGCTGGGTGACTTCCAGCCTGTCACTTTCTCTTAGCCCTAGGAATTAGGCAAGGGCAAACACCTCCAAAAATCTTGCTTTGAAAACTGCAGGAACTAGTCAATTGCCACAATTCAGCACTGACACAAAGACACTCACTCACTCACACACAAACACAGATAAATAGAAGTACAGGGCAAATATTTATTGTAAGATAAATTTGCACAGCAGTCAAAAC
This sequence comes from Naja naja, assembly GCA_009733165.1. Classification (NCBI taxonomy): domain Eukaryota; kingdom Metazoa; phylum Chordata; class Lepidosauria; order Squamata; family Elapidae; genus Naja; species Naja naja. The sequence continues at coordinate 177,480,874 of CM019148.1, read as the reverse complement.
TGCTATATTCTTGCTACAATAGTTAAGAGCCCTTCACTGTGCGTATATAGACTTTTTCGTTATTTAGGATATTCAGAATTATGAATACATCCAGTTTTCTATATTTAAGGAACTGTAAGATGGTTTAATTTAAGAAAACTGTCACTGCTTGTATTTGAAATATAGCAATGCACGCCACATCAAACATCAGCTCATTAAGGTTGAAAGGACCATGCTTCATGGCAGAGATGAGCTGGTGTGATCTATATATCATCCTTAATAGGACAGTGCCAAACTGAATTCTGAATACTTTCGAATGCTAGCAATACTAAGTGAATTGTGATCAGTTCTTTCATCATGGGAATAATGGCTCCCATTCCAGAAAAAATATACAAAGTACATTAATTTATTGTTTACTCCTTTTAAACATTTGTTTTTTTAAGACTGTATTTTGTTTAGCAATTTATAAAATGGTGATGCATAATTAAAAAAAAAACCCAAACATCTAAAACAATTGCTCAAGCTCTCTGTCAAATCTTAATTGCTATAGGCCTAATTTGTGTTGTCTTAAATCAATAGGTCTTGATGTATTTGAAGCCTTGAGTAGACATTTGATTCTAGTATTTTCCAATTCTTTCTTTGTCTTCCTTTTACTTCTCATGGAAGTACAGTTAGCACAGAAATTCAGGTCATATCAGAAGTTGTTTGTGACCTGTAATTTATTAAGAAGAAGGCAGAAAAACCATAATCTCTAGCATTTCTGAGCTTCTGTCCATGGTGAATGTTATACATGGTGAATGTTATACGGATGCTTGGCAACTGGTTCATATTTATGACGGTTGCAGTGTCCTGGGGTCATGTGATTACCATTTGCAAGCTTCTGACAAGCAAACTCAATGGGGAAGCCAGATTCACTTAACAACCATGTTACTAATTAAATAAATGCAATGAGTCACTTAACAACTGTGGCAAGAAAGGTCATAAAATGGGGCAAAATTCACTTAACAACTGTCTCACTTAGCAACAGAAATTTTGAACTCAATTGTGGTTGCAAGTTGAAGACTACCTGTAGTCCTATTGTTGCTGCTACCTGTTGTTAGGGGCAGCTAAACGTCTAGGTGTCTCTGCATTTGAAGGGCAAAATCACTGTTTGGTCCTAGATCAAACCTTGGCTTCAAAACGAACCAGGAAGTCTCTTCCATCAACAAATAAACATTTTCCATTGATTATTTTTATACTAATAAAGGAGAATATTTATAGCTCAGGGTTGACCTGAGGGGTCCTTGGTGCTTGCTTGTTTTCTTGCAGACGTTTCATTACTCAAACTAGGTAACATCATCAGTGCTAGTCAGGACTGAAGATTAGTCAAGAAAACAAGCAAGCTTTTTATAGCTAGTACAAGTTGTCAGTTATTGCAAGGACATTTTGACTAAACACATTGGAAAATAATAGCAGGCTCCTTTCTCACAATTGACAAAGCTTTTCTGTTTGTTTGTTTGTTTGATAGGTTTACACACCACCATGATACTGGTATCTGGAAAAGTATTAATTAATCATTAAGCACTGAAAATGCATCCATTTGAAGTGGGGATCCGTTGACTGTTAAAAGCAATGTGTTTTTTTTGGGAGCAGGTCATCTAGTCAAGAAATGCATTGGGAATGAAGGGGATATAGTACAGTATATAGGAATTTCATTATGATTTTCAACAAAGGCAACTATTTTTTTTCTTGTAAACTGTTCAAATATGGTCCAGGTAGCTGTTTGATGGATCAGCAATTCATTAAGCCTGATTAATAAATAGGTAATAAAATCTTAATTGAAATTTCCCTGAGCCCAGTTTGGTTTAACCTTTTTACTGGAGAGAGAAACGGTCAGTTTTGCAGATGGTATCAAAGTTGGTTCTAAATTTCCTACCGTTTCTCATTCCATGTTAGCCCAGTGGCAATTACTGCATGGCTTAGGCTTCAATGTCTAAGCACAGTTGAGTTTCATCTCTTGGAAGAAGCGTTTGAAATCTGAAAGTGCCAAACTACCTTATGTTTTATTTAAGATTTTTTTTAAAAGAAAGTTGAACCCGAGGTTATTCCCCTTCCAATAAGTTGGCTAATTATTTATTAACTTTCAAGGCTTTTCTTTAAAGGGAATTGAAAAGAGAGAGAGGAAAAAGAGGAAAAGGCAGGGATGGCATTACAGGCAGGTGTTGTGCTGCCAATAGAATGTCCAGGGTGAAAAAAAAATTGAAAAAAATGCATCACAGAAATATAGCACAAAGTCATGCTCCACTTTGCAGAAAAGATTTATGGGTAAATGTGTACCACCTACCTATTATTCCAAAAGCTACATTTACATTCCAAAATGTAAGAAGTGCTTTACATTTCATCACAGTGAGAAGATCCTGATCTAAAGGACTGTGAGGTCCTTGGGTACTCTCTGAGCTTGCTTGTTTTCTCACAGACATTTCATTACCGAACTACGTAATATCATCAGTGCTGCAGATCTAAAGGGCTAATAAGCAATTTCAAGATTTTCCATCTCCCTTATAGCAGAAGCTCTTTTATCTTAAGAAATCCCCCAATTTAAAGCACATTTGTGATTTAAGGGCTTTGGGTAGAACTACAAAAAATTTTTTTAAGAAACCCTGACGATCAGAATCAGGAAGGGGAAGAGAAAAGTCCATTCCCCAGTCTTGAATAAAAACTGTTATGTATGTAGGTTTGAATGTCATTGGTTTAGTTTGAATTGTTCTTGTAAAATGTCAAATATGATTGGTTTGAAAAGTGCGGGAAAACCCTGCACTCTGATTGGCTGGCAACTGCGGCTGCTGGCTATAAGTAGCAGCCGTAGCCCAGCCAAGCTGGGTCCATTCGAGCTGTAGTCACTAATAAACTCTTCACTGAAGCTCTTCGCATCTGACTCTTCATGCAAACTTAACACAGTGTATAGCCAATTATTAATTAAAATTATTCTTCACAAACAATGCAATATTTCAATGAAGAAACCATATAACATAAAGCAAGTGGTTGCTCAAGTGTTTGTCTTGGATGTAAATCCTATCTTTAATTATCTGGGTGTCCCAGCTAGGATGGGTGGGAAATCTCTCCTCTTTTTCTCTATTTCACACAGACTCTGCTGCTTTATTTTGGCTCTTGGCCTAAAGTGTCTATCATATTTTAAAAGAGCATCTGGTGAATTATAGATATGCACTTCTGAACATGTCAGAAGAAAATTCTCCCCTTCTACAAAGCTCTTTTGGCCAGAGATCCACATGGTATCTTGTGCTACTTGGAGATAAACTTTCAAGCTAGGATATAAAAGGTGAGCTTCTGATGTGGCTAGTCCCCATGTGCCCATAGCAGCAGTGATATTTGAAGAGTTGTTCTGGTTGTTTCCAGATCAGTGAAATGATAAGAATCACATAGAAGAAAGTAGACAACACCCATGTGATTTATTAGGCTAGGAAAGAGAGAAGTAGTTTCTTTTGAGATTTAGGGGCATCTGAAAAAAAAGTCTCTTTTGAAAGTTCTACCTTTAAATCAGTAATACAGATTGAAATGACATTAAGGAGCTTTCTGTGCGATACCTTCATTTTTCATCCCTGATCCTTACCATGTAGGGAGGATGATTTTCTAAAACTGACATTTGATGCCTTGGAATTCAGCCTCTTTCCATATAGAAGTGGCAGCAAAAATGAAGGATTTTAAGTTTCTGTTCTGCTGTTGATGAAACTAAAAAAATATCCTCCATGAAACACTATCCTAGGTAATATCATTTATAGTGATCATGTAATTATCTATAGCATTCAAAAAAAAATCTAGAAGAGCCAAAATGTCACTTACCTTGCTTTTAGGTCACTGCACAAAACAATCAACTTGTGCATGTCTAAACTGAGGTTATGCATGAGCCACAGCAGATCTAGAACAAGAATGCCCTGAGTAATTAAAGCTTATAAAACCCTTTTTCATCTCTTCCTCTTCCCTCTCTTTTATGCAAACGGATTATGCAATTTAGGAGAGTAGGAAAACATGCTAGAAGTGTTTTCAGCTCCTCAGCAGAACATTAATTTCCACTGAGCGTAATAGGTTCCCTAGTCCAAACAAGTCTGCCTGACGGAAAGAAAATAGCAATAGCTTCATGCTCCAGAAGAGATGCTGGGATCTGCAGTCTAGTTGATTGCTTCTGGAGAAAAGATGTTCTGTGGGAAAGGCAGGCAGGGGCTTTAAGCCTCTGTATTTTGCATCGATTTCCTTCAATCTCAAAACAGTGGTCTTGCTGCATATCTTCATATACTATGCCGATATCGAGTGCCAACCGCCCTGTATGAGCGCACAGGCAGGGGCTCCTCGGGGTGCCATCTGCGAGCCAGTGCCATCTGGCGGTGCCCCGGGGGCGGGCCTACTCTGTGGCGGTTACCGCCTTATGGAATCAGTTACCCCTGGGGCTCCATTTGGCTCCTGACCTTCGCACCTTCCATCACGACTTGAAAACCTGGTTATTTCGACAGGCCGGGCTGTGCTGACCTCTTGGCGGGGGGGAGGTTGAAATTTTTAAATTGTATAATGTACATTGGGGTTTTATAGTAATTGGGCTTGTTAGTATTTAATATTTTTAAAGTAATTAATTTATTGTTGGTTTTTAGTTGTGAGCCCCGAGTCCTTTTGGAGAGGGGCATCTAAATCAAGTAATAAATAAATAAATAAATAAATAAATAAATAAATAAATAAATAATTTGAATGCTATGTTTAATCCCACCCTCCCAAGTGCATTCCCAATAACTAATATTATTTAGACTGTATAATAGCACAGAACTCCCAAAAGTGCCTTTTTCCTCCCAAAAGGCAACCAGATTTTGGTTTTTTTCCTTGAAGACTTTTCATTTCTCATCCAAGAAGCATCTTGGATGAAAAGTAGAACATCTTCAAGGAAAATACAAAGCCCAGTTACCATCTGGGGAGAAAAACCCCATTTTTGGGACAACCATGACCTGGGTGACTGAGAATCTCTATAGGCGACAGCACAGAACTGCCTGCATAATGATGGTATAATGGTGGACATGACTTTACTTGAATTGGCAGGTTAATTTTAAACGCCTACCAAATCAATAAACAAAATATTTTTAGTTTGCTTTTTTCCCCATTTTTAAATTACATTTATATGCCGCCCTTCTCCGAAGACTCAGGGTGGCTTACAATTTTTGGGATACAACCCAATGCGCTTAGCAATAGCCTTCATTCCATTGTATATGCCTGCTTATTACTAAGCGGCATTTTTACAAAGTCAACTTATTGCCCCCAACAATCTTGGGTCCTCAATTTACCTACCCCAAGAGGATGGAAGGCTGAGTCAACCTTGAGCCTGGTGGGATTCAAGCCTGCACTAATTGCAGGCAGCTGGAACTTAAGTGCTAGGCATTTAACAGCCTGCACCACCAAGGCTCTTTTTAAAATGCTAACATTTGTTTAGTGACTGCTTAAAGTTACAACATCGCTGAAAAAATTGACTTGGGACCGTTTTCACACTTATGACCATTACAGCCTCCCCATGGTCACATGATCAAAATTTGGATGCTTGGCAACTGGTTCATATTTATGACGGTTGCAGTGTCCTGGGGTCATGTGATCACCATTTGCAAGCTTCTGACAAGCAAACTCAGTGGGGAAGCCAGATTCACTTAACAACCATGTTACTAATTAAATAAATGCAACGAGTCACTTAACAACTGTGGCAAGAAAGGTCATAAAATGGGGCAAAATTCACTTAACAACTGTCTCACTTAGCAACAGAAATTTTGAACTCAATTGTGGTTGCAAGTTGAAGACTACCTGTAGTCCTATTGTTGCTGCTACCTGTTGTTAGGGGCAGCTAAACGTCTAGGTGTCTCTGCATTTGAAGGGCAAAGTCACTGTTTGGTCCTAGATCAAACCTTGGCTTCAAAACGAACCAGGAAGTCTCTTCCATCAACAAATAAACATTTTCCATTGATTCTTTTTATACTAATAAAGGAGAATATTTATAGCTCAGGGTTGACCTGAGGGGTCCTTGGTGCTTGCTTGTTTTCTTGCAGACGTTTCATTACTCAAACTAGGTAACATCATCAGTGCTAGTCAGGACTGAAGATTAGTCAAGAAAACAAGCAAGCTTTTTATAGCTAGTACAAGTTGTCAGTTATTGCAAGGACATTTTGACTAAACACATTGGAAAATAATAGCAGGCTTCTTTCTCACAATTGACAAAGCTTTTCTGTTTGTTTGTTTGTTTGATAGGTTTACACACCACCATGATTCTGGTATCTGGAAAAGTATTAATTAATCATTAAGCACTGAAAATGCATCCATTTGAAGTGGGGATCCATTGACTGTTAAAAGCAATGTGGTTTTTTGGGGAGCAGGTCATCTAGTCAAGAAATGCATCGGGAATGAAGGGGATATAGTACAGTATATAGGAATTTCATTATGATTTTCAACAAAGGCAACTATTTTTTTTCTTGTAAACTGTTCAAATATGGTCCAGGTAGCTGTTTGATGGATCAGCAATTCATTAAGCCTGATTAATAAATAGGTAATAAAATCTTAATTGAAATTTCCCTGAGCCCAGTTTGGTTTAACCTTTTTACTGGAGAGAGAAATGGTCAGTTTTGCAGATGGTATCAAATTGGATGGGATAACTAAGAATGAAACAGTATTCAGTATGATACTGACTGATATAATGGAGAAATATAAGTAATGAAGTGAATTCCAACATAGAAAAATGCAGTTCTGCATTTGAAAAGGTATATAAAGAGAGAGTATGTTTCCCTTGACCTTGCTAGAAAACATTTCTGGAGCTTTTCGTTAGACCATCAGCTCTAGACAGATCAGTGGTGAGATATTGTGGCTAAAGCAGCTAATCTGTACAGTGGTTCCAAGTTGTGTCAACAGAAAGATGGTGGCTAGACCCTCAAGCAGTAAAGATGCTACCTAATATGCTTGTGTGACCTCACATGGCACAGTGTTCACTTCTGGGCATTGCAATTTAAAAATTGATAAGGTGGAATATAACAGGAAGTGTAAGGACCAGCCTCTCCCCGCCCTTCAAAATGTAAGTATGAACTCTTGAAAACTTTATATTTCAAAAGGAATCTTTTTATTGAAGAGGGATAAAGCAGGTCAAAATTCAAAGCAGGGTCTGGGGTCCCTCAGGGCATCCAGGTAAGATGGAGGGAATTAGAACTCCTCCCCGCAGTCCGATGTGGATTCCACCAATCCGCAAGTGTGAACATATTATTATCCCTCCATCTCTGAGAAAGCAGATGAGGAAAGGTTCCCAGGAGTTATCTTCCGGTGCTGCAATCCACATGGCCCCTTCTCCCTTTACATGTCTTGAAGAGATGAGCATCTGGGGTGCCAGGAAATGGTTATAAATTGTGTAAAAGGTTATACAAAGCCAATGTAAGAAATAGGATATTTAGGATACATGGAGAGGAAAAGAATTAAATGTATCAAATTAAAAAAAACTCTTCCGTCGAAGAACGGCAGATACACGGATCTGACAGGAAGATGTGAATTCTAGCAACTAGTCTAGAAAGAAAGGTTGGATGGTAGAACTGAGATGAACTGATCCAGAGCTTCCTATATATTAGGAAGAATGAAATGGCAGGAGTTTTTTGTACCATTGGAGATGGTAAATTCAACAGATTTTTTTAAATCCGTGTTACAGATAAATCCTATTGTAATTCTTAACATTTGAAAATGAGAGTAGCGTAGCTACCGTGTTTCCTCGAAAATAAGACCTACCCCGAAAGTAAGACCTAGCACTATTTTCTAAACCTGCCCTAATATAAGACCTATCCCAAAAATAAGACCTAGTGTAAATCTCCAGTTCCAGGAAGACTTTTCAGGGAGCAACCGTGCACCTGCGCAACACCCCCCCTACACACTCACACCCACTATTTGGCACCATAAATATATAAGACCTACCCCGAAAATAAGACCTAGTGTGTTTTTGGGAGCCAAAAAAAATATAAGACAGTGTCTTATTTTCGGGGAAACACGGTATTTATAGAGATTTCCTTTTTACTACAATGATCATTTCTCAAATGCAACTTTTATATATACAATATATTACAGTGCGTTCAGAAAGTATTCAGACCCCCTTCACTTTTGTGAATTTTGTTATGCTGCAGCCTGATTCTATAGTTGTTGAAATTCATTTTTTTTTCTTATCAATCTACACTCAGTACCCCATAACGACTCTCAGGAGTTCATCCAGTGTTTGGAGTAGGAGAAACAAAGTCACTCACTAAAGGCACGAAAGTAAGGTTTATTTTTCTTTGTTCTTCTACATCTCCAAGTTGGGTAACATCGAGTAGTGATAATCAAAGTCAGCTCTGGCTTACTGCAGCCAGAGCTGTATTTATACAATATGGTAAATCATAATTAGCTAATAACCATCCGGCCGTAGCTTTTCCCAACATCCGGTAACAATAAGTAGCTTATTTGGCCCCACCCCAGTCTACACCTCATACACCTGTGAAGCAACTTGAATCACTTTCACCACTTTCACCTTTTGTGCACAGCCATTCCCCCCCTGCCCCTGCCCATCGACAACATTTCCATTCCACATCAACGTTTCCATTCCACATCAACGTTTCCATTCCACATCAGGGCCTTGGTGGTGCAGGCTGTTAATAGCCTAGCACTTAGCTCCAGCTGCCTGTAATTATTGCAGGCTCGAATCCCACCAGGCTCAAGGTTGACTCAGCCTTCCATCCTCTCGGGGTAGGTAAAGTGAGGACCCAAGATTGTTGGGGGCAATAAGCTGACTTTGTAAAAATGCTGCTTAGTAATAAGCAGGCATATACAATGGAAGGAAGGCTATTGCTGAGCGCATTGGGTTGTATCCCAAAAACTGTAAGCCACCCTGAGTCTCCGGAGAAGGGCAGGATATAAATATGAATTTTAAAAAAATCCCTCGCTGCTCTGTGCTGCGACCATCTATCAACAGGTTAGTGTGTGATGTTATTGTCACGTGTTTTATCGTCCATCAGCCATCATATACATCGTTCAATGTGAGCGCAGCGGGAAGGATGGTAGGGCCTTCTGTTTTGGTGTCTCAGCTCTAGGCATGGCGTGCAGAGTCGTGACAATGACAAAGTGAAAACAGAATTTTAGAAATGTCTGTACATTTATTAAAAAGAAAAAAACCCTGAAATACTACATATTCAGACTGTTCACTCAGTACTTCGCTGAAGCACCTTTGGCAGCAATTACAGCCTTGAGACTTTTTGGGTATGACGCGACAAGCTTTGCACACCTGGATTGGAGGATTTTCTGCCACTCTTCCTTGCAAATCCTCTCAAGATCAGTCAGATTGGCTGTTGACTGTTTGTGGACAGCCATTTTCAAGTCCTTTCAGAAATGTTCAATGGGGTTCAAGTCAGGGCTCTGGCTGGGCCACTCTAGGACATTCTCAGAGTTGTCCTTATGCCACTCTTGTGTTCTCTTGGCTGTATGATCTTTGTCATGTTGGAAAGTCACCCTTCAGCCCAGTCTGAGGTCCTAAGCTCTGTAGAATAGGTTTTCATTGAAGATATTCCTGTACTCCATTCAGCTTTCTCTCAACCCTGACCAGTCTCCCAATCCCTGCTGCCGAAAAACACCCCCACAGCATGATGCTACCAACATCATGCTTCACTGTTGGGATGATATTGAGCAGGCGATGAGCAGTGCTTGGATTCCTCCAGACATAATGTTTAGAATTGAGGACAAATAGTTCAATCTTGGTTTCATCAGATCAGAAAATCTTGTTCCTCACATTCTTGAGAGTCCTTCAGTTGCTTTTTTGCAAACTCCAAGCGGGCTTTCATGTGTTTTGCACTAAGGAGAGGCTTCTATCTAGCCACTCTGCCATAAAGCCCAGATCAGTGGAGGGCTGCAGTGATGGTTGTCCTTCTGGAGCTCTGTCCCATCTCCACACAAGATCTCTGGAGCTTAATCAGAGTGACCATTGGGTTCTTGGTCACCTCTCTTACTAAGGCTCTTCTCCCCTGATTGCTCAGTTTGACCGGGTGACCAGCCCTTGGAAGAGTTTTGACTGTGCCAACCTTTTTCTATTTGAGAATTATGGAGGCCACTGGGCTCTTAGGAGTTCAGCAGAAATTTTATTGTAGTCTTTCCCAGATCTGTGCCTTGCAATAATCCTTCTCTGACCTCTGCAGGCAATTGCTTTGACCTCATGGCTTTTGCTCTGCTTTAATATGCATTGTCAGCTGTGATGCCTTCTATAGAGAGGTGTGTGCCTTTCCAAATCATGTCCAATCAATTTAATTTACAACAGATCAACTCCAATCAAGGTGTAGAAATATGTCAGCAATGATCAAGAGAAAGGGAGATACCTGAGCTAAATTTCAAGTGTTGTTGCAAAGAGTCTGAATACTTATGCCAATATAAGTTTTTTTCCTTTTTAATAAATGTACAAACTTTTCTAAAATTCTGTTTTCACTTTGTCATTACACTTTGTCATTCACTACAGAATGTAGATTAATGAGGAAAAAATGAATTTCAACAGCTATAGAATCAGGCTGCAGCATAACAAAATTGACAAATTGAGGACCCAAGATTGTTGGGGGCAATAAGCTGACTTTGTAAAAATGCCACTTAGTAATAAGCAGGCATATACAATGGAATGAAGGCTATTGCTGAGCACATTGGGTTGTATCCCAAAAATTGTAAGCCACCCTGAGTCTTTGGAGAAGGGCGGCATATAAATGTAATTTTTTTAAAAAAGTGAACGGGGGCTGAATATTTTCTGAAGGCACTGTGTATATTTTGGTTATATACCAGAGAACAGACGATGCCAAACCAAAATGTAAGTAATGTTTTGCCATCATATATCTATCACTGCTTCCACATAAATTTGATAGTTGATGTTGGACAAAAAATGTAGCTTTCGCTCTTAACATAGGTTTATTATTCTTTCCCTGCCCCCCATTTTTATTGAGTAATTCGCCGATCTGTGGGCCACAGCAGGCATCCAAGTACCCAAATTAACAGTTCCCAATGCTGCCAAATATGCCAGTGAAGCTTGCTGGCAAAATGACTTTGGTTTAGTGGCACAATTTTTTTATCTCCCCCCCCCTTAAAGGATGAAAATGGAATGGGCTGGGATCTATCCCACCTCTGAAATCACACCAATAAAACAGACTATTTTATTGACAATTAAATTTTATGGGTATTATGGGAAGAGGCTTTTTAAGGATTGAGAAGAAAACAGTTTGCTTTCAATTCACACTTCTGACCCTCCTCCAAATCTCTGAGAAAAAGGCTTTGAAACACAATCCTGCCCTTCCTATGACATCACTGCCCTTTTGATAACAGAATGCTTTTTATTCAATTCAGTTGATTAGAGGGGTTAATTGTGCTCCCCATCCCACATTGGGACAGCTGCCCACTTCTGTTTCCGAGGTGGACATTACATTCAGTCCTAGCTGGTCTAAACCGTTAGAGATCATGATACACTTTATGAATACAGTGATGACTGTCCTCTTCATGTTGTGCTCTATACACACATTGAGGATTGGCATTTCAGTATCAAGCTCTTGCTTTTACACGGGCATTTAAATACCTCAGGCCACATCTGCTCAATGTCACTTTGGATCAGCTCAGGAGCTGTCCGAATGTCACAATGTCGGTTGTTTTGGAGCTCTGGGTCAATTTATTTCTGACAGCTCTGCTGTATCTGAAACTGTAGCAAAGGTGATCTTCTCTTTTGAATTGCTGTGGCTCTACAAACTTTGTGGGAAGCTTTGCTTTTTACTAGTGGGAACATTTTGCCTCCTCTCCTTTCCCAGAATTCACAGTTATTCCCCTTCTTCTTCCATAGACATTTAGCCTCTGTTTTTTAAAGTCTGCCTATATAGAGTTTTTATGGGTGGGGAGGGGGCTGCATTTAGCCCTCTTTCCTCCTCCAGCCACAACAGCAGCATGAAACCATGGATAGAAATACTATGAAAAATACTTGATTGCAAACTTGCTGGTGGGCTACATCACACCAGGGCTTTTAGATGCAACACAGAACAAAAGATAGGAATGTGGAACTGATAGGAACTGCTTAGCTTTTTTTTTGGCCAATGCAACTATGAGCTAGTCGTTGCTCACCCTCCAGTTGATTAACTTGAGAATACCAAAATGTGTTGTCCTTCAGTTGTCTTTACTACACATGGTTCAAGGAACAGGACACTAATTGAATAACATTTTTGTATTCTCATATTAGACAGCTAGAGGGTGAACACTGATGGGCTAATCATTTTTGTTGCAGTTACACATTTTGAGTTTGGCAGAAAATTATCTTGATCTGTTTCATATTATTATGTAACAGTTTAAGAGAAAAAATGGAGGCATAAAAGTATGCACAGATAATAGGGAATATCTCTACTTCATAATAAAATATATCAAATACAATTTATGAAGAAAAGTATTAGTTTGCAAGAGTAGTTTCTTCTTTCAGTCATAGGCATATGTGTTAGGACCTTAGATTATATTATAGCTGCTGCTGATTATTAATACAGAGAATAAAGAATACTCATTTAAAGATTAGGAGCTAAGTACAACAAATTGCAATTATTGAATGAATGACTTTGCTACATTAAATGGAAGAGATTGTTTTCTTGCTCTTTAGTTTCTGAAAAGTGTTTTTTAAAGAGTATTATTAAATAAAAGCCATTGAGAGAGTTGGCAAAAGTCAAGGATTTAGAAAAAAAAAAGTAAAGTGGACAAAAAAATGCTAAAGAAAACCTTGGGAGAAAATGTAGGAAACAGCCAAACAGGGCAGAAGCCTGTAATTTGATAGGAAATTACTAGCATACTTCCAAAAATTTTCTTCATTTGAATTTTCTTTGGATTTTGAAGTTCTGAATCCTCCTTTGGAGACAAGGTCATGTTTCATTTACTGCTACCTGGAAACAATACATTACGTCAGATGAATTGCCCATCAGCAAAATGCTTAATTCCTGTAATGGTATTTGGGAATGACCTTGGCAGACTGAACAAAGAGATGCTGCCTAGAGAACAGTCAGATCAGGGACAGCATGGCGCACCACTGCCTAGTGGTCAGACCTAGAGGCTTAGGAGGGGGAGGGAGGTTCCTTCCCTAAGTTATCTGGCTGTAAAGGTGATGGTGGGAGAACTGTACTTTGAGACTTGCAAGATTGATGTCAACCTTACCTTACCAGATAGAAGATACAGGATACATGCCCAGATAAGCCAATTCTACTTTATTTTAAAGCTACATTAACAGAATCTTGCAAGTCTGAAAGTACCATTTCCACTTACCATTACAATTCTAGCAAAGTCATTATTTTGTTTAATGGTGCTGTGAATTTTAGATCATTCCTCAAAAAAACAAAGTAACAGAATCCCCCCAAATCACAAATTGCTGTTGTTTTTTTATATTCCTAAATTACTCTGGTTTTGATCATTGCATCCAGTGTATTTCTTTTTGGTTTGTGAAAAATTACCCGTGTCTTGGTCCTGGACTATGAATATGCAGAATTTCCCTTACCTTTTGCAAGCAAATAGACCATTTTGGTTCAGTTGTCATTTTACAATGACAGTGGCCTATTATTTGTGATTCAATGTCAGTAGTATATCTAAAGTCTGTTCCTGTCTACCTTCAGAATCTTCAGAATGATGCAGGCTATTCCTTAAAGGGTTCCTTTATGTGCTCCTCCAGACTGCTCTGTATTACAGGCCATCTGCAAATGTTGTGGCATGTCTTTCAAGGCAACCCAACTAGGACATTGTTAAGCATTCAACAAGAGATACTTAACAACAGTGAACATTCTCAAGACCAGGACTCTTCCTTCTTGGCATTTGTCTTATTTTGCAAGCAGCCCTCACCATTCCCACTCCTATTGAGACCATCAGTGCCTTCCCCAATATGAATGATATTCTAACTCTCCTGTCTTCTAATGAGATAAAAAACCTAGTGGTTAAAATTCATACTCATCACTGAACTATTAAATACTGCCAACTAAAATAAACTTATTTCAGTCAATGGTGTTGCAAAGTCCCATTCAGAAGTTGATACAACTTTAAGAATATGTGGTCAATAATGGTTAAATCAGTTTTGTCACTATTAATGATAATGAGAGTTATTGGTAATCAGTTGGAGATACCATATCAAGAAAGTGTGCAAGTATTTCTGAGATTTCAGTTTTCTAAACCCGATTAAAAAGAAGTTCTGTTAAAACAAATATCTTCCTTGCAATTTAACCTTGACTATATTCTGGAAGAGACCTATGAATCTAAAGTGGTGCCTCTGAGGAACGTATAGATTTATGTATAAAGTGTACTTTGATGGACTTTCTGGAAGGTATAATTCATCCTTTCAAGGTTTTAAGTGTGTGTCTAGAAGATAGAAATACAGCTGTTAATTCCAAACCTTGTAGTAACAAATCTACTGTGATTCCTTGCATTCTGCAGCATCATAGATATGATTAGTACTTATATAATGAGTTAGATGCTATCAGATTGGGTTGAACAATTACTGACTATATGGACAGATACTTTCCATCCTAACCTCCGTCTAGAAAGTCCATTATTTTTATTGATGCTTTCATTTATCATATCTTTTGTTTCTCAATTTTCCTACCTCTCCCAAACTTGCTGGGCATAATATTTTTTCCTGATCCATTATCTGCTCATATGATATGTCCAACTATGTGAGTTTGTATTTGCTGGTCCTTACCTTATGAAATGGTCTTCAGTTTATCCAGAGCCAAATGACTAGTTGTGGAATGCAGTTCACGGTACTCTTAGTAACACCTCAGATGCATACTACAAAAATATTTTATTTCTTTCATTTTTGGTGTTCAGCTTTCATAGGCATATACATCACCACAGGGGAAACCATTGCTTTAATTATTTAGCTCTTTGTTATTGAAGTATTTTTATTTTTCATGATTTTATTGCTTTTCCTGAAAAGTAATCTCTTCTTTACTTGTTCAGCAAACTGTCCAACTCTATTTATTCTTGAGCTCAAGAAAAAAGCTTCCACCATTAGTTCTTGAACATGCATTTTACCAGTAGTTGGTTGACTTTATTTATTTATTTATTTATTTATTTATTTATTTATTTATTTATGACTTGTATGCCGCCCTACTCCCTAGGGACTCAGGGCGGCGAACAATTAAAACAGAAGAAATTTACAATAAAAAGAATTAAACAAATAAACAAGCCGAATACAATTAAGAATTAAAAATTTAAAACCCTCGACCCCCAGGGTCATTCCAGGCCGGCCTGTTGAAACAACCAAGTCTTCAGGTCCCGGCGGAAGGAGCGAAGGTCAGGGGCCAAACGGAGATCCACGGGGAGCTGGTTCCAAAGGGCAGGCGCTCCCACAGAGAAGGCCCTAGCCCTGGGAACCGCCAGCCGACAATGCCTGACCGACGGCACCCCAAGGAGGCCCCTCCTATGAGAGCGAACAGGGCGATCGGAAGATGATGCTGGCAGGAGGCGTTCCCGCAAGTACCCTGGACCCAAGCCATTAAAGGCTTTATAAGTTGTTACTAACACCTTGAAGGCGACCTGGGAGGCAACCGGCAACCAATGCAAGCCGCGCAGGAGGGGTGTAACATGGGAGTATCGGGATACCCCCATCACAGCCCGCGCGGCCGCATTCTGCACCAGCTGTAGCCTCCGGATCAGGATAATTATCTTTATCCTGTTTAATATTTAGTACTTTTCATTTTACTTTTTACATTGAGAACATCTTGTTGCTTCCAATAAAGCTATTTGAACATTGCCAATTATCTTGTTACTTCCTGTTTTGATTCCAATTATTATATCTTCCAAACCTGTCATTCTTATAATGTGCATCAGGTAAAAAAAATTATAGGAGAAATATTCATCCTAGCTTCAGTCTGCTTCCCATGTAGAATCAATTTGCTTCTCCATCCTCAATTGTAACATTAGATTTCCTTCATTGTAAAGATTCTTCTGAAGAATATTCTGATGTTGTGGTAGACCCATTAGCTTTAATAGATTCCACATTCTAGCATAATCTATATTGGGTGTTCAAAAATATTTTGAAAGAGAAAAGGGGGGGGGAATGCAAGATAAATTATTTACACAATAATCTCATGCAAATATAGGTGTATGTAATTTGAAATTTTTACATAACAGTTTCAGTAAAAACAACAACCCTTTTCCATGCCAAATTTAGAACTTTATTTAATTCATTTATAAGATACAAAAAATACCAGCTCTTCAATCCACTGGGTAGTTGGGGCCATAAATTCTCTTTGTAACGTTGAAGAATCAGTTTCCATGATCCAGCTGTCAATTTCCTCATGATGTACAAGTGGTTCAAAAGAATGTGTTGCACTAGAAAATATTAAACTTTGTGACTTACTTCTTCCTAAAATGTATCATTGTTAGGGTATTGCAAAAAGTCATATTTTAATGAAGAATTTAGCAGGTTGCATCTCCAAAAACAGAATAAATTACATTTTTTTCCTGTGCAAACTCAGTGGAGTCCAATAAATTTGTTTTGTTTTGGTATAAGCCATAATCTATCATGAGGGTTTCTAGTTCTTTACTTGATTCAATCTTTATCTCAAGTTACATGTCAACTTTATTGATTTATTGACATCCGGTTTTTATAAAGACCAATTGTGATTTTTTGTTCTGAAAAGAGTTAATGATCCCTTCTAATAAATTAGATGTCTCTGAGGCTGAAAGCATTAAAGTCCAAATTGAGATGTTAATAGATGCAATTATAAATATTGCCAGTGGGTGGCAGATGACAAAGAACATTTATCTTTAAACACAGAAAATGATAAAAATGCATAGTTTTTATCCACTAGTTGATCTTATTTTATTTATTTATTTATTTTTATTTTGAGATTTCTATGCCGCCCTATCTCCCAAAGGACTCAGGGAGGCTCACAACGATAAAAAGATACAATATAAATATTAAAAAACAAACCAAAATCCCAATAAACCAATTAAAATTAATAAAACTACTGCTAAAAACCCCATCCTCTCCATCAGTCCAGGTCGGCAAGCTGGAAAAGCCATGTTTTCAGGCCACGATGGAAGGATTGAAGGTCAGGGGCCACCTGAAGCTCCAGGGGCAGCTGATTCCACAGGGTGGGTGCTCCCACCAAGAAGGCCCTGCCCTAGGGGTCACCAGCCAACATTGTCTGGCCGACAGCACACCAAGGAGGCCCTGTCTATGGGAGCACACGGGACGTTGGGAAGTCATTGCTGGCAGCAGGATTTCCCGCAAATACCCCGGTCCTAAGCCATGTAGGGCTTTATAGGTAAGTACCAGCACCTTGAATCTCACCCAGAGGGCAACCGGCAACCAGTGCAGCTCACACAGGAGGAGTGTAACATGGGAGTATTGGGACACTCCCATCACAACCCATGCAGCCGCATTCTGGACCAGTTGAAGCCTTAACATCCATCCAGATCTTCTACAAAAGTATTTTTAAAATAAAGTTTGAGTTGTGAATCTCCCACAACATCAATTGCCAGACTTTTTAGACAGTCCAGATGGGAAACTAAAACCACAAATACTAATGCAACCTGTGTTGTAGGGTTCAGTGACAAATCTTGCAAGTTTGAAAGAGTCTTTTCCCTCCCTTTATATTCTGGAGCAGTGGTCGGCCAGGGACCACTGGTGGTCTGCGAGAAAATTTTGGTTGTCCGCAGAGAAATATCACCCCCAAAGCACACACGCCCCCCCCAAGCAATTAATCCAGGCTGTACAGGAACACAAGGCTGAGCTGCCCACATGGCCCACAGGAACACAAGGCTTGCATTGCTTGCATTGCAAACAACATGAGATAGTGAGTGGAGGGGGGAAAGGGCAGGGGGATCTTGCCCCACTCACCCCATGTGCCTGGCCTGGCCACGGGCTGCTTCTTTCCACTTCTTTCTTCTTCTGCTTTTGGCTGCACGCAAGGAAAGCAGCAAAAATCTTTCTTTCTCTCCCCCAAACCCCACCAGAAATCTTTGCAACGCATTCTGCTTCAAGAGGCTGCATGACAAGCCTCACAAAGACTCATTTCTGGCAGAATTTGGGGGGAGAGAAAGAAAGACTTCTGTTGCTTCTGCTGTTTTCCTTGCATGAAGCCAAAAGACTCTTTCTCTCTCCCCCTGAGAACGGAGCTGGAGATGGTATTCTGTGATTCCAAATAAAGAATGATTGATCAGTAGGAAAACAGGGTGGGGAATTTTCCTGCAGACTTTTTGGGGATTTTCCCAGGGTCTCTGGTCCGCGTGATTTAAAATTATGAGTTTTGTGGTCCCTGTGGTCCAAAAGGTTGGTGACCCCTCTTCTGGAGAACCAGGGATGGTCAGTTCTGAGATACTTTCTCAAATTGCTTTTCTGGTTTGGGCTCAGATTTTGTTTTTCAGATCATTGTCTAGGCAGTGGCTCTTCATCTTGTCTCCCAAAGTTTTTCTCACAACCCATCACATCTATTGTATTTTTACCTTAGGAGACTGGACTAAGAGATGCTACCAAGGGAATAGTTAAATAAAAGATAGCATAACCCACAGCTTCATAGGAGGTGGGACAGGAGGCCCAGAAGAGATCCTCCCTAGTTTCTTGGGTTGTAAAGGAGACAGTTCGAGAAATGTTCGGTCAGACTTGCAAACATTT
Source organism: Naja naja (assembly GCA_009733165.1). NCBI lineage: Eukaryota > Metazoa > Chordata > Lepidosauria > Squamata > Elapidae > Naja > Naja naja. Next base: position 177,462,246 of record CM019148.1, on the reverse strand, counting down.
GTCAGTATACCTTTACAATAAAATAGAATTAGCTCATCTAGCTTAGGGCAGGGGGTTGGACTAGAAGACCTTCAAAATGCCTTCTGGCCCTATGATTCTGTGTTTCCTATCCGGTTTGACCCGCAAGGTCAACACACATATGCATGCACCCACACACAATGCATATAGGGATTCCACACAAAGTATTTAGTACATTGGGAATTACATTCATTTTAAGAATGTTAAAATGACCTTGTTGGCCTTCTAGAAGAGCCTGAAGACTTGGCTTTGCTAGATGGTTAGGGGATCTGGTATTGTTGGTAGACCCTGACAAATGGTTGTGCTTTTAGTAAAAAGAATGGTACTTCTGCAGAATTATGTTTTTAATTGTTTTGTTTTCAATGATTCAAATGATTTTGTTTATGGGTTGTGTATGTTTTGGGGGGATTTCTAACTCTGTAAGTTTCCCAGCAGTGAGATGGGTGGCTATATAACTTTAGTGTACACACACACACACACACACGTTAGCTACCCTATCTTATGCCCCATTCTTTTTTCTAAAATGTATTGGGCTTATGTGATATGTATCTTATCAAGCTTGGATTTATGCTTCTTTGAAAGACTTGATCTTAAACTTATGGCTTATGCTAGTAATTAGAACAATCGGTTTAGTAGCGTACGCTTTCTTTTTCATCTCTTTTTTTAATACAGCTTCATTCACTGATCTTTTCCAGTCTCGAGGACACACAGTCTTGTTTCATATTTGTTAATAAAGAACACTTTAAGAGCTTTGTCTTTCAACCTTTGAACAATTCAGTGGTTATTTCATCTGTACCTGTCTTGAGCCTTTTGATGGAACACCTGGTGTATTGCCTCTTGTACCTTACTTTAGAGTCAATTCCTGACCATATTTCCTTCCTTGATGTGTATCTGCCTTTGCACAGTCTATTTTTCTTATATATCATTTGCCTCTTTTGGATCCTTTTTATGATCTGTTTTGAGCAGTCCCCTGTGTTTTCTCTGAACTTCTTAAAACATGTTTTCCTATTATTTCCATTCTTGCTGATACAGTTGATTGAGATATTTTTCCTCATTCTTTCTTTTTTGACCCCGAAAATCTGAATTAAGTTGCCATACGCCTTTTTCTTGCCCAGGGCTTTCATCCTCCATCTGTCTCTAGCTGTTGAGATACCTTTTTCTGAAAGCAACTTGGAGCCTTCCCTCTTTGAATTTTGGAAATATTTTTTCACTTCTTTTTTTCAGTATTACATAAATCTTCTCATACAGGCTCTGTTTGCCTGAATGGAATATACTGATTCTGTTCCTTGATTTTGTATTATATGTATTCCTAATTTATCTTATTTAATATTTATTATTCATGTACATTTTAAAATATATATAATGTTTTATTTCATTATGTAATATGTCTGATGCCAGTTATCAAGCATTCGTACAGTGTGCATCTTTAGTAAGTGCATGTACTGTTGTAGCCTATTCATTATTTCTAACATATATTATTCTTTTCTTTTTAAAATTATAGCCAAGCACATCTTTAGCAATTTATTTTTTGACCATCCTTACCATCCTATTCCTGAGTATGATTTTCATGTTGAGAAACATCCAGTTTAGTGTGATTCATTGCCAGGATGATTCCCATATAGAAATTTTAATTATTCAGTTTTGAAAAACATTTCCCAACCGACAATAGCCCTGGCACCTGCAAAGGCCAGCTTTTCCCAAGATTGCAGCAGATGTAAAAACACCCTTGTGAGCATAGACGAAGTTGAAAGTTGCTTTAGGTTGTGTTTATATCTATGCACAAATGACTCAGTATGCAGTCATTTCACAATGCCTTTGTGAGCATTTGGAGGGGTTTCCTATGATTGACCCAAAACAGATTTTCCTATAATGGAAAAGTCATGGGCAATTCAGCTTTTATAAACATGCAGTAGGTCAGCTGCAGTATTTTCTCAGTGCGAACATGAGCATTCAAAATAGAAACATGCAATATATAAAAAAGCTGCAGAAAACTATGAGCATTTTTTTAAAATTCATATTTATATCCCGCCCTTCTCCGGAGACTCAGGGCAGCTTACAATTTTGGGGATACAACCCAATGCGCTCAGCAATAGCCTTCATTCCATTGCATATGCCTGCTTCTTACTAAGCAGCATTTTTACAAAGTCAGCTTATTGCCCCCAACAATCTTGGGTCCTCAATTTACCTACCCCGAGAGGATGGAAGGCTGAGTCAACCTTGAGCCTGGTGGGATTCGAGCCTTCAGTAATTACAGGCAGCTGGAACTAAGTGCTAGGCTATTAACAGCCTGCACCATCAAGGCCCTTTTTCAAAATGGAAAAACAATACTTTTATTTTTTTTAACTAAACAATGGTTAATTTTTCATGAAGTTATTTCATCTTGCAAACAAGATGCCCTAGTTTAGGAACTGAATTTACACACCATCAACTAGCAAATAATGATGATCTTAGTAAATGGTTTCTCTCGAAGAGCAAGTTTTTAATTACAACACTTCTGAGCCAGTCTTCTAATAAAGTTGCAAATTATCTGAATTTTTTTGCTGAAAGGCACACAGTTCATACCAAGTCTGAGGGTATGGATACCAAAATTAGATTCAGAGGCCTCCAACTTTAAGATACCACTAAACAATGTAGAATCTTTTAAAGTCCAATGGGTTTATCAGTGGCATTTCTCCCAAGTATATTATCTGCTTGAGTTTGCTCTGATTCTTAGTGTCTGGTTGGCTAAACTAAAACCATTTCAATGTTCTATGGCAGATTTCCAGATTTCTCCAGAGATTTCTTTCACTAAGAATGTGTACTTTTGCTGGATGTAATTTTACTGCATCTCATTTAATGTTCCTGTGCTAAAAGCTAACCTTTTAAATTAGTCATTTTGCTATGACATCAGTTTGTAACTGAAAACATCAATTCTGCTTCACTGCATCTTAAAGATAAATACAGCAGGAACCAAAACACTTTTAAAGATCCAATTTCAATAAATGAGAATGCGATGTATTCTAGCACAGAGTATCATTGTTTAGATTTAATTTGTTTTTAGGTAAATTCTATGTAAATATTTGCTGTTTTATTGTTAGCCGCCCTGAGTCCTTAGGGAGAAGGGCGGCATACAAGTTGAATAAATTATTATTATTATTATTATTATTATTATTATTATTATTATTATTAAGAAAGGAATGCACTTCAAAGCATCTCATTATCTGGGCAAGATCCAGCCAACGTGGCATACTTTGAACAGCAAGGCCTTACAAATTTTTCCTGAAACTGAGCTTGTAACCTACAAATACCATTTCTGTTGGCTTCATTGGGGCCCAGTAAGTAGACATGTAGCTTCCAAAGTAAAGTTCCCAGTTTAGAGGATGGACAAGGGAACATATTCCTAACCCCTCCCTTTTCCCTCTCACAACAGTGTGTTGTTTCAGAATTTTGGAACCAAAACTGCAAGATCAGACACGTACAGCCTTTGTGTTTACTAGAATTCTGAGATAAAACAATGGTGCATAAGACAGAGCAGCAATTTAAAAACTTTGAATCTAAGAATTTATTTGGAGAAAGAAGTGGAAGGGCTCAAGGCCTTTTAAAATTCTAAGGGTTTTAAGGTTTCTTCATTTCAGCAGTCAAAATTAAGATGTGATGGGAATTTACTTTTTCCTTTTGTTAAGCAACTGCAAACTATAAATTATCCAGTCTCCTGTCATTTTGGCGTGAGGTCTGTCAAAAGGTCCAGAACTTCCGGTTCTTCCTTTTCATGGTTTTAATGCCTTATCTCCAAAACCCTGATAAACTGTTGAAACAATTGGAGGCTATTGCTGTACTTTTAATGAGAAGCAGCACTGACAAGATCAGTGAATGAATCCAGCTCTATCTCTCTCTGTATCATCCCTGATTTCCATTTTCCTACCTACACAGTAGCTGTTCTCTTAGTCCCAATGTGCTTGCCTACCTGAGTTATTTAGCACATCTGACATTTGCTTTTTAATTAAATCCACATGCTTTAGGTCACAGTTGTTAAGCTCATGGCCCACGGGGCGTATGTGTCACACACTGGCCATGCCCATGCCCAGGGGAAAAAAGTCACAATACATCACGTGACAATGCCCTGACGATGTGAGTTTGACACCCCTGCTTTAGGTGAAGGAAGGAAGCAATTTTAGTCCCAAAGCTGGTATAATAAGAGGTTATGAGTGAGCAATAGGAAGAGCTGCAATCCAAAGGAGGTACAAACACTGCTGGCAATTCTGATAGACACCTACACACACACACACACACACACACACACACACACACAGGGCTTAGATTCAACATCTCTGCTGATCTATACAGATAATTTCCCACTTTCAGTGTTATGTTTTCTTCCCACAATATTGGAATAGCAAAATGAGTTTATATCTGATTTGCTACATGTTTGAAATAAGATCTGTCTTTATTCTGAGAAAGAGAGAGCTTTATTCCTCATAGTTCTGGAAAAGGAAGAAATGCTTATCTCCAAACTGTCTAAAAAAAACCCTTAAGCTCTGTCCCTAGCCCCAACACTGAAAGGTTTAATTTCTGATCACCTGCAAATATGTCTTTTCCACCCTTACTGCACCTAGACTTGGAGCTGGAGGAAGGTGTGCAGAATATATTTGATCCTGATAGGGAGTGGCCTGGTGTGCTCAGGGTTCCCACAAAGTTATAATAAGCCACTTTACTCTGACCCACCTGATTAATGATTTGCTTCCTGCTGACATAGTCTCCTTCACGCCATCTGTATGTAGGTGCAACCTCAATCCATCATGGTGTATGTAAGAAGTAGTCTGCCAAAGAGTATTGCTATGATTCATCCTGAATTCTTAGCCTTTGGAGATGAATAGATACCACTCCTGGTATTTTGGGCCTACTTATTTAAAATTCAAAACATTCTTAAACAGATATATGACACTTACATTCAGCTGAATCGTTTACTACAGAATTATATTTTCAGTGCTTTAAGGTTTTAACCTACAGTTAGTCCTTGAATTATGAGTACAACTGGGACCACAGTTTTCACGGCTAACCAATACAGTAATTAAATCAATTGTATCTGATTTTATGACCTTTTTGCTGCAGTCATTAAGTGAATGCAGCTTCCCCCTTTGGCTTTGCTTGTCAGAAACCCCTTGCCAAGATTGCAAATAACCATCACATAATACTGGGATGCTGCTACCGTCATAAATACATGCCAGCTTCCAAGTGCCCAAATTTTTATCATGTAACCCCAGAGATGCTACAATGGTCAAGAATTAACCATACGTCATTTTTCCCCAATGCTGTCATAACTTTGGTCATTAAATGAATGGCCATAAGTCCAGGACCACCTGTAATTTCTACTGCATCATGGTTTTTGTATAGCTTATATAACAATCTGAGAGGTGTTTAACGGATGGTACTCATTTTTGCATAGTTAAAGTAGTAATGTTTAAAAGGCTGGTGATGATGATAATTGTCTATAAATATTCAATTATGCAATAATTGGAACTTAAGATCCTTAAGAGAAAGATGAAGCCTATATTGGACAGATCCCAGTGAAGTAAATCAGGTCAAGCAAATAAATCAGGTTGAGCCATTTGGGTTGCTCTGAGTCATGTCTAATCAAGTAAATCAGGTTAAGATTAGCCTGTCTAAAATGAATAGGTCAAAATAAATTAGGTCATGACTTAATTTTGGATGATACAAGAAGCAATATGGTTAGCTGTGCTGGAAAAATGATGATTCGGGGAGGAAAAATAGCTGCAAGCAACAGAAGGCTTAGAAAGTTTGGCAGAGCCTCATCTGAATCTGAGCCACCTCAAGGTGATACTAAAGGCCTGGCTTTGTGTCCTGCTTATTACAAACATAAAGGCAATACGCTAAGCATTTTTGAGGGACATGTCCTCAAGATGTTGCCTTCACCTCATCCCTTAGATAGTCCTTAGTTGTTCCAATTTGAAAGTGGTGAATTTCTTCTCCTAACAAAAAACTTCCCATGTAGACAATTTGGAGTACCCAGGACAAGCCTGGAGATGACCCAGTTGGAAATGGCGATCTTCCCAGCTCCATTAGACCAATCAGTCTGTGCAAACACCCACACACACACACCAATGCCCATGAGAGGGGCTGGTGGGGATATCAGAAAAGACAAGATGGTGGTTGCAGCAGCACAATCACAATTGTGATTTCGATTCTGCTGCTGTGATACGCTCTTGCCTTATTTGAGCCCCCTCATTGACCCATCCTCCTCTGGATACTATTCCTCATGGGCATTTTGGCTTTCTGTGCATAAGAGAATGGGCATCTGTTCTTTTTCTCTTTTAACTGATATATTGAACAGCCAAGAGATCAACAGACCTATCAAGCAAGAATCCTGTCATTTGATCTGTCTGTAACTTAAAATATGTGTTTGTGCTGAGGAGATCATAATTTCGGAAGAGTCTCCCCCTCCCCCTCACACACACACACACACACACACACAGAGTGGGGCTGACAGAAAAGAGTAGGTCATGATGGCTTCAAAATAAGAGTTTATGCAGAGTCTATCATTTCATTCAGAAAATTGTCCCAGACCAAATTAACTAAGAGCTTTATAGCAATAGCACTTAGACTTATATACCGCTTCACAGTGCTTCACAGCCCTCTCTAGGTGGTTTACAGAATCAGCATATTGCTCCCAACAATTTTGGGGCCTCATTTTACCCACCTCAGAAGGATGGAAGGCTGAGTCAATCTTGAGCCTGGTGAGATTCGATCTGCCAACTTGTAAGCAGCTGGCTGCAGCAGAAGTAGCTTGCAGTACTGCATTCTAACCACTGCACCACCGAGGCTCATCCTACACTACTTCCCTGTAATCAACTAAGAATAAAGTAAACAGTATTTTAACAATGAAGACTCAGTCAACTCTGGACCTCTGTGCTAGGCTCTTAACTTCCTATTTCTATTTATTCATTTTATATACTGCTAGTAGACTATATGAATTAATTAAATGAGAAAAAAATTAGCCTGAAATCCTAATTGTAAGATGCCCAAATAAAAATGGGTACATGCAATCCGAATTGGAACACTACCTCTACTATTCCAGCATGCATATAATTATCCTGTTATTGTATTGCAAACAATGCCCTTTCCACAGAAAGAGGCTTTTAAAAATATTTCAGAATTCACTTGTTCCTGTCCCCTGCAGCCCCATCCAGAGGGCTGTGAATGCCTGTTTTTTTCCCCCCAAGCATCAGGCAGAGTTGGGGGTGGAGCTGTGAGGATGATTGATCTGGCACCTGTGGGGAAGGGGACCTTTGTTTTTAATTATATTTTTTATGGATTGTTGCAAGCCACTGCCTAGAGCCACTGAGACAGACAGCCTTAAAAGTCCAGTAAATAAATAAATACGACATAGCTAATATGCAGTTTGGAAGTCCGTGGGAATGGATTAATGGTGTATTTTCTATGACAGTTTTGCTGCAATTTCCAGGAAGAGTATAGGGGTAGGTGAGATTTGTATTCCCTTTGTTTTTGATAAGACTTTACTGAAATTCATAAATATCTTCAAAATAGAAATTACAAGTGATCTTTTTAAAGTGGGAATAAGAGAAACTGACAGACCTATTCATTCAGGCTTGAGCTCTTAGATTTAAAAAATATCTGATGGAGTTTTCTGTGTATTCAACCATGTTGGTGATGATGAATCGGATTCTCCGTTTCTTTTTTTAATGACAGTTTCATCCTCTGTAGAAGCTCATGGTAAGCAGCCACACTAGTTTTTCTGCAGAGGTAGCTGTTGACTTTGCTAGTGCAGAAGGTAGAGAAAATCAGTTCATTTTTCTGATGATACTTAAAGTAATATTAGAATAAATGAGAAAAGTGTTTTTTTTTAATGAAACTGACAAATTCATCCTCCTTTGCAGGACTAGGAAGCAGGACATATTTGGTTGCCAAACAGGTTGAGAAGAAGTTACATTGCATTAAGAAGAAATTGTTTTCAGAAAGATTATTATAGCTTCAGCTTGGTTTTTCTTAAATCTACATTTTGTGAAGTCTTTCCATAAAATTAGTTTTTCCAATGGGAGTACTCAGCAGTGCATATTGCTAAACAAGCCTGGATAATTTTGTTGGTGGTGAAATTAAAGTATCTTTTTATTTCCTTCATTTTGCTACATATTTATTCCAAATACACAATCTAATTACAGTGGACTTCATGAATAGAGTGTCTACAACCCCCCCCTTTTCTTTTTACTAAAAATGAAGATCTTTCTTTTAGACAGAGCACTGATAACCTTGAGTAAGATGGAGTGCTGCTAATCAAAAGATAAAACTTAAATATTGATATCTCTTAATGTAAAACAAGCATGCAAGTCTGATAAAGTGTTGCTGTTAATCTGTTACTCAATACATTGAGCATTTTACAATAAGTAGGATGGAACAGTATATAATTCTCATATTACTTGATTTTTATTAGTTTTAAAAAATATAGCTAATACCCATTTTAAATTAAGCTATAAAACAATGGAAAACATTATGAATGGCAACAATGAAGCCTTGCACACAAGAGAAATGCATTTATGTTTTATTAAACCAAATTTAAAATTGTTTTACAGTCCCCCAAACCAGAGCAATAGAGAGACCAGTATTGTAGTGGTTTTTTTTTTGCAAACCAGTGTTCTAGAATTTTGTAGCAGTTTATAAACAATCTTCCAGTTGCTTTTTCTGTGCCATGATAATAAATTCACAAAAAGTGTTATTTGTGATTATCCATTTTTGGTTTCCTCACTGTCTGCTTTTTTTTCTTTATATTTGTAATTAAGTGAATAACTTGACATATTTTTCTCTTCTTGTTTCTCTTGGAGCCCTTTGTTGTGATAAAATCTCATGGCATAGTTTTGGGAGAAAGAGCTTGCTCCAGAGAAGGTCAAGACTCACTGCCAGAATTTCATGCCATAGATTTAGTGGAATTGCTTCTCCTTTCCTCTTTATGCTGTCTTAAAAGCAGGTCCTTACATGACTACCAGAGAACTGAGGTTTCTCACATCAAGAGCCTTGGTGGCTCAGGCTGTTAAATGCCTGCTCTTAAGATCCAGCTGTCTACAATTATTGCAGGCTCGAATCCCACCAGGCTCAAGGTTGACTCAGCCTTCCATCCTCTCGGGGTAGGTAAATTGAGGACCCAAGATTGTTGGGGGCAATTAGCTGACCTTGTAAAAATGCCGCTTAGTAATAAGCAGGCATATACAATGGAATGAAGGCTATTGCTGAGCACACTGGGTTGTATCCCAAAAATTGTAAGCCACCCTGAGTCTTTGGAGAAGGGTGGCATATAAATGTAATTAAAAAAAAAAAGTTTATGTAAAGCTTTGATACTAATCGATTTCAAACTTGACTCAAATCCAAATGCTTGGCTGGCTCTCAGGAAGCACAGTAAGTCCAGTGTGAGATGATGCCTGTCCTTACACCAGAAACTTTGACCTGATTTCCAAATATAACCAGTTCCTGTGTTGGAACTGAAGTCCTTGGCTTTATAGAACATCGATTCCTGCTCTCTACTCACTCTGATCTGTAGAAAGTGAAGACAAAGTTGGCTGGAGTTTGATAGGACTGTAAATGTCATAAGAATGGATTCTCTATAGAAGTCTCTGTTCTGGTAATAGGAAATTTGACTGCAGCTTTTTACATCTCATGCAGAGGAATTCTCTCTTCCAAAAGTCATGAATAAGTCAATGATTTCATAATTAAATAAAAGGGAGAATAAAGTAACCTATTCCAGGACAGGTAATCCTTGACTTATTAACTTTCATTTAGTTATTGTTTGAATTTGCAGCAGCACTGAAAAAGTGTCTTACAACTGGTCCTCTCACTTATGACTGTTATTCCCCAGCCACATGATTAAAATGTAGTGCCTGGTAAGCAGCATGTATTTACGATGTTACAGGGTCATGTGATCACCATTTGCAACCTTCCCAGCTAGCTTTCAAGCAGAGTCAATAGGGGAAGGTGGGTTAATCTAATGACCCTAATTTCACTTAACAACAACAGTGATTGCTTGACAGCCATGGCAAAAAACGTTCATGAAATTTGATGCAACTCACTTAACAACCACCTGGCATAGCAAAGGAAATTCTGGCCCCAATTCTGGTCATAAGTTGAGGACTACTTTAAAAATCTAATCAGTCCTAGATAAGACATTTGCATGCGGAGATTGACCCGTGGTAATTTGATAGAGTCAGCAAAGCTGGTTACTGAAGAGAGGGAAAACCTCAGAAATTAGAGTCAAAAGTACTTCCAAAAAGCAGTGACAGGTTTATAATAGGAATGAGATCTAGCTCTTAAATTGGGCTATTAATCTGGGTTGAAGTTTATGGTAGGGAGGTCTATGCAAAGATTTAGGTGGCAAGTATATGTCCTGTTTCATCTGGAAGATTCATTACTAGAAAATCAAAGTATTCTGTTATTTAATCGCCATACATTTGATTGCATTATTCAGATTCTCCATGAAAAAAAAACAGATTGTTGATCATAGAAAACTATTCCAGAAGATCTTTAGCTTTCTTCAGCCAGCTGATACTAAAGCATCTAATAGTCTAAGACCATAGACTAGACTCTACATGATGTTCCAGGGATTCTTAGCTACAGATGGTGTAAGAGGAGAGCTGTGTTAATGTATGGTAGCATTTTTTCCCGCTAATAAATATATTAAAAGTCATTAGCTTTAGTGAACTACATTTCACTTCATTAGATGCATGGAACAGTTAAAGTGATGTAGGAGTTAAGTTAGGATGATGTGTTTGTGTTGGGTGGCAAGGGTAGTTTTACAGAGTGGTATAGCTTAACTCTTTAAAAAAATCATATATTGTCCTCTGCAGTTTGGTTCCTCCTTGGAGCCTTTTGTGAGTGCTTTCCCAGCTATGCTTGAATCTACAGTGTGCCTACTTGTTCTCTTGATCTTCTCACTTGAAAGACTTTGTACTTTGTGTCAACTACATCCATCCACTAAGCAGCCCATAATCATTGTACTCATTGATGGGTCCACTTTATCAGTTCTGATTTAAAAACAATGCCTCTCTTGTTCCCTACTGGCAGTTTGTTTCTATCTTCAATACACTTCAAGACATTGTTCTGGCAGTATTTCTTTCTAACCTAACCTGCCACTGAAATCCATTCTGCCCTGTTGACTTATAATGTTAAAAGGAACATGCGTCTTCTCAGGTTGGATCAGTTATACATTTGTATAACACTGTGGGCTCTGTTTCTCCCACTGGTCTGTGAATGTTTTTGGTGTGACCAGTTAGCCTGCTACCTTCTCAGTTCCAACTTACATTAAAGGGCCCTCTATTAAAGCCACTGCCTGATTTACAGACCTTGCTCTTCAAGACATCTCCAAAGAAGCCAGGCAGTCTATTTCATCTATGCTTATGAAACACTGTGGACTGGATGTCAGGGCCAGGGATGTGTGGTTATTTTTGTTTTAGAGAAAGAGTGGGTATTTCTTCTTTTATCTTTAAGTAGCCTTGCTGTTCTCCTTTCAACAATATATAGGCAATTAGGGGCAACATCCTTGCTTTTTTTCAACTTGATTAAAAAGTACTCTAAAATGTTGGGCTGATAGAGTAACCTGTCAGCATGATTCAGGATAACCATAGGAATAATGACATACAAGAAACTCACTGTGATATATATTGCAGCTGAGTTGGTTGCTGGATATTAATGCTAACATTTTACTAAGTAAAGTCATTCCAACAAAATGTACACTTTCCTTAACATTTCTGCATATTAGTCCTATCTTACCCACTGTTATTTATTTTTTATGGATAGGTTAAAACATTAATCTACATTTTTTTTGGTTACTACCTTGGATTTCAAAGATGAAATATTATGTCTGTTTCTATTAAGGAAGCTATTGCTGTATAGACCTGGTTTAGCATTTGTAGAAATTTATTCCATGGTAACATTTACTACTTCATGTTTGATACGTGTATATGTAAATGAATCATGTATGTACTGTTGATGTTTATATTACAACTAGTTATGAGAGAAACAATCCTGAGACACTTTCATCATGTCCACAAGTAAGGCATCTTTTTATAGTTAGATTTGAGAATCCTTTTAAGAAAGTTGGCTATTGTTAGTGCTTAATCTTCAGTATCTTCTGTTTAATTTTTTAAGTGTTGCAATGCAGCAACAAGGTTTCAATATATTGAGTTTTTATTCTTCTTTCATCCAACTTTAATTATTTTGGGTGAGATAACCTTGCCCAAACCTTTTAACAAATTTGTGATGAATGATACTTAATTGGAATTAAGTTTTCTAAACCAGGAAATCAGGGGTGGGATTCAAATTTTTTAACAACTGGTTCTGTGGGTGTGGCTAAGTTGGTGGGTGTGGCTTGGTGGTCATGTTATTGGCTGGGTGTGGCCAACTCAATATCACTCACATCGTGGCACGCATCTCCTCGCCTGGCTTCTCATGACTGTGGGGATGCTGCAACAGTCGTAAGTGTGAAAAATGGTCATAAGTCACTTTTTTCAGTGCCATTGTAACTTTGAATGGTCACTCACACAAGCAAAGTACCAGCAAAGGAGGGGAAAAAAAACTCCAGAGAAGTTCCTGAGACAGGAAGTCTAGTCCTGCCAAGAACGTAATAAGGGTTAACAGAGAGGCAGTTTCTGTAAGCAACACCAGAATGTTTCCTTCCTGCCTTCCTTACAGGATTAGGCCAGTAATTTCTTCTAACAACCGGTTCTCCGAACTGCTTAGAACATTAACAACTGGTTCTAGAGAATAGGAGCAAACTGGTAGAATCCCACCCCTGCAAGAAATCTATTACTTTTCTGATTAAATAACCTTGCACTTATTTAGAAATTTATTTTTATTCTTATCTTGGACAATCAAAATAAGCTCATTTTACTTTCCAGCTGGGTTTTTTTTTTGCCCCATCCAGCCGTGCCTAATAACCTGGTTAAAAAATCTAAACATAATTAATCTACTTCCCAAAGAACAACTAATACACCATTTAACAAACAACAAACTAACAACTAAGAAGGCAGAACTATGTTGTAGTGCTACCTATTTTGTTTAGCTTCCATTGAAATCAATGGGAAAGTGGCTATTAATTTTAAATGAGCAGTGCCCTTCCGTTCACTAGTGCATATGTTTGTGCTTCATTGAAAATAATTGTACACAACTACCGTGTTTCCCCGAAAATAAGACACTGTCTTATATATTTTTTGGCTCCCAAAAACACACTAGGTCTTATTTTCGGGGTAGGTCTTATATATTTATGGTGCCAAATAGTGGGTGTGAGTGTGTAGGGGGGGGTGTTTCGTGGGTGCACGGTTGCTTCCTGAAAAGTCTTCCTGGAACTGGAGATTTACACTAGGTCTTATTTTCGGGGTAGGTCTTATATTAGGGCAGGTTTAGAAAATAGTGCTAGGTCTTACTTTTGGGGTAGGTCTTATTTTCGGGGAAACACGGTATTATGCTAAAAATATTAGTGAGAGTGCTTGCAGGATTGGTCATACGTAAGATACTGAAGGAGAATTAAAATCTCTTCTATTTTTTGCATTCACTGATTCACATGTTGCTACAAGTTGTGTTTTCCTGACATAGACAGAAAAAAAGGACAAGCCACACAAAACTCGTTATCCCTTTTCCCTTGCTCCTCCCACTGTTTGCTCAGGTGGAAAGATATAGTGGAGATCTATTTTCAATAGATCCAGCCTCATGAAGAACAATTGCATCAAATCCTTTCTGGCATGACTATTATAGAGGTGCCAGAACTCTGACATGTAGATTCCTACATGTCCAAATCCTTTAAACTCCATCAGTTTCACGAACAACTTTACAAACCATAGACTTTCATATTCCAAGGGACTGGGAGCTGCTGGGAATTTGTTAAATAGTAGCTCTTGCCAGCCCCAGCCAGTCTGGCTGGCTGGCTGGCAGTGACGGCTTCTGGGAACTGAGATTTAGCACTATTAGAAAGACTACAGTCCCACACCCCTAGTTTATCAGCTCATTCACTTGCCTCAAAGGGAAGATAGAGATTTCATCTGACAGCAGGAAGCAACAGGAACTATGGACTTTTGGAGAATCCTGCTTAAAGGACTGGATATTGTCTTATGTTGGCAGCTAAAGTAAGGGGCCTTGGTGGCTCAGGCTGTTAATTGCCTGCACTTAAGTTCCAGCTGCCTACAACTGCTGTAGGCTCCAATCCCACCAGGCTCAAGGTTGACTCAGCCTTCCATCCTCTCGGGGTAGGTAAATTGAGGACCCAAGATTGTTGGGGGCAATTAGCTGACCTTGTAAAAATGCCGCTTAGTAATAAGCAGGCATATACAATGGAATGAAGGCTATTGCTGAGCACACTGGGTTGTATCCCAAAAAATTGTAAGCCGTCCTGAGTCTCCAGAGAAGGGCGGCATATAAATATAATTTTTAAAAAAGTATCGATTTTTCGTTTCTGTTGACCAAACCTTTGACAATAAAATGAGATGTGTGTATGGGGGAAGGGATTAACAGTGGATTAAATATAACAGAGTGGTCAATGTCTGGAATACTCTGCCTGACTCTATGGTTTCTTCCCCAAACCCCAAAAACTTTAACCTTAGACTGTCTACTATTGACCTTACCCCTTTCCTAAGAGGTCTATAGGGAGCGTGCTTAAGTGCACCAACGTGCCTACCGTCCCTGTCCTGTTGTTTCTTTTTATTTTTCTCATATGTATCCATGTGTTCATAACTATGTTTATACTTATACCTGTTATCTTGTAAGCAATTGACAACTCAAATCAAATAAAAATAAATAACTAATTGCTATCTAGCCCGCATATTTTAATTTATGCAGTAAACAGTTATGAATTGTTAAAAGTTAACAATTTTAACTTTAAAGATTAATAAAAAGTTAAAAGCCATGTTATAAATCGAACATTTACATATCTGAAATGGTACAAGGTCTTCTGCTTGAGCAGGGGATTGGACTTGAAGACCTCCAAGGTCCCTTCTAACTCAGTTATTCTGTTAAATAGAATTAAAAAAGAAAACACGACATTCAGTGAAAACAAATTAATGTATTTCCTCGTTGTCCTTGTTTAGGTCATGGAACCAAAGGAGTATTTGAACTTCTGTCAGGATGGCGTCGAACCAGAGAAAATTTGCCGTTTAAAGACAGGGTTGCAGATGCCTATTCGGACGTAATGGTTTCCTATACCATGACAAGCTCCTTGTACTTCATAGCCTTTGGCATGGGTGCCAGTCCTTTCACCAACATTGAGGCTGTGAAAGTCTTCTGCCAGAACATGTGCATCTCCATCCTGTTGAACTACTTCTACATCTTCTCGTTCTTTGGCTCCTGCCTGGTGTTTGCTGGGCAGCTGGAGCAGAATCGTTACCACAGTATCTTCTGCTGTAAAATCCCCTCTGCAGAGTATCTGGAAAGGAAACCCATTTGGTTCCAAACCATGATGAGTGATGGGCACCAGCAGTCTTCTCATCATGAGACTGACCCGTACCAGAACCACTTTATCCAGCATTTTGTAAGGGAGCATTACAATGAATGGATCACTAATATCTATGTTAAGCCATTTGTGGTGATACTGTATCTCATTTATGCTTCTTTCTCCTTTATGGGCTGCCTGCAAATCAGTGATGGGGTCAATATTATCAATTTGCTTTCTAGTGATTCTCCGAGTGTGTCCTATGCTGTTATTCAACAGAAGTACTTCAGCAATTATAGCCCCGTGATAGGATTTTATATCTATGAACCTCTTGAGTACTGGAATGGCACTGTCCAAGATGACCTAAAGAAACTGACCGAAGGCTTTAACACACTGTCCTGGCTCCAGCAATATTACCAGTATCTGAGAGCTGGGAATATCAGTGCAACCAATAAAAGTGACTTCCTTAGCATCCTCCAAAACTCCTTTTTAAGAAAGTCTGAGTTTCAACACTTTAAAAGTGATATCATTTTCTCCAAGTCTGGAAATGGAAATAACATCATTGCTTCTCGTATGTATCTTGTAGCTAGGACTAGTGAAAAAACACAAAGCGATGTTATAGAATTATTGGAGAAACTCAGACCACTGTCCCTGAAACAGAGCATCAAGTTCATTGTCTTCAACCCTACTTTTGTTTTCATGGACCAGTACAGCCTCTCAGTAATTATGCCTGTCTTGATCTCAATTTTTGGCATCTTGCTGGTCTTGTTACTCACATTCTTCCTTGTTATTCACCCTCTGGGGAATTTCTGGTTAATTCTCACTGTCACCTCAATAGAGTTGGGCGTCCTGGGTTTGATGACTTTATGGAATGTAGACATGGATTGCATTTCTATACTGTGCCTTATTTACACTTTGAATTTTTCCATAGATCACTGTGCACCCCTGCTTTACACATTTGTGCTGGCAACTGAGCATACCAGAACTCAGTGTATAAAAAGTTCACTCCAAGAACACGGAACAGCAATTTTGCAAAATGTGACATCTTTTCTTATTGGGTTGGTCCCCCTCCTTTTTGTGCCTTCGAACTTGACCTTCACACTGTTCAAATGCTCGCTGCTCACTGGCAGTTGCACACTTCTGCACTGTTTTGTTATTTTACCTGTCTTCCTAACGTTCTTCCCACCGTCCAAAAAACATCACAAGAAAAAGAAACGAGCCAAACGAAAGGAGCGAGAAGAAATTGAATGTATTGAAATTCAAGAGAATCCTGACCATGTGACAGCAGTCTGAAAGTCAAATAAAAAATATGCGGGTTTTTTAGTACTGAAAAAAAATGTAAACACGGAGCTGCAAGGAAAGTAAGGATCTCCACTGCTTGTGCTGGCCCCTGCGAAGCAAGACAAAGGAAGCCCAAGGAAGGAGCATATGGAGGTGAACGTGTTGTTAAAGTAATAACCAATTAAAAGAAAAAGAAAAGAAATGGGAGAGGGGTTTAAAAATTCCTCTGAAAAGTTTCTCCTTTTAATCCTATGACTTCACCAAGGGGGATGCTTATTAGCAGTTTTAGCACGCACAAAAAAGATCTCTTACAAATGAAATTATTAGGATTGCCCTAAGTCTACTGATTTTAACAGGCCACATAGTTTCAAAACAGGAAGAAAAGAAACCGTTCCAGGAAAACATAGGTACGGCCACAATAGCAATCATATATTTTAACAGTTGGTCCAAATAAAACCTATGCAGTTGGGAAGTAGATGTTCATTTCATCCGAAGCCAAGCACTTCCTTATTTTCATGCATCTTTATCTGTCTGCAAGTCACAGATGAAAATTGTTTTACTACTTCTGATAGCCAGTATATCCCCTCCTAAATTATAAGTTCTGAATGTACAGTATGTGAAAGAAATTATTTAAAGAAAGTTAGCTTCTACAAAGGTGGCATTTGACTGTGCATCCCTTTATGAATAGAGTGCCCCTCAGAACTACAAGTAATGAGAGTCACAGCAGACTCTCCTTGAATTCTGTCAAGCATCCC
Organism: Naja naja; assembly: GCA_009733165.1. Taxonomy (NCBI): domain Eukaryota; kingdom Metazoa; phylum Chordata; class Lepidosauria; order Squamata; family Elapidae; genus Naja; species Naja naja. The sequence continues at coordinate 177,444,783 of CM019148.1, read as the reverse complement.
AGGGCTGAAACACTGCAGTGCTACCTATAATTACTGCAGTGCTGTCCTTTTGCTTCCTACACATACTCTGTACCAACATTAGGCACAGCATACTAATCAGGCCAACGTGTCAGCTATAATGATAGATCGCATTCCATATATTCAGCATGGGAATCATTTTGTGCCTGGATCACGTTGGCTACATAGCAATGTAAGTACCATTGAGGCGGCTCAATATGATGTGATGCAAGATTTTCCTTTGAAATATTTTCCAGATGACAAGTATTTCAAATCTCCTTTGGCAAATGGATAAGTTGACTGTGTCTTTTGCCATAAGAAATTGAGAAAACATACATGTTTTAGTGAGAGATAGCAAGCGCAAGAGGCTGCTTGAGAAATTGTTCTTTATAAAGCATTACTATTAAATATGTGATAGAATAGCTATGATAAAACAAAGCTTTGTGGCTGTTGAGAATTATAGATGAAAGCAGTAAATGTGTCTCTTACTGCATGACTTTAGAATTAAACCATAACAAAATGATACTACCTGTTCTACGAGTGAAGTCTCTGCTTAGAACTACAAGTGCAAGAGAAAGAATGGAAAAAGAATGAACCAAAAAACATAGATTGGGTGAAATTTTACCCTGAATTAAGCCACGTATTTCTCTCCCAAATGCATTTTGGAAAGGGCTTGCTTCATGCATTGTTGCCTTGCATAAATGAGCAATGTCTTCCTGAAAAATATATTTTGTATATTATTATCACTGTTGACAACCAGTGTCAAGGGGGATGTGGGGAGGGATTAAAATTACTAATTCTTTTCAAAAGAAGCCGATTCATTTAACAGACTCTAATCATCACCAGTTGGCTGTGCATTGAAGATTTATGGATTTATACAGAGCTACAGCTGCTATATCTGGGCTGCAATTATCTGGACAATCACTAGATGGAAACAGAAAGAGAAAACTCTCTTTGCCACCACCTTCCTCCTCACTTCAGTTCTCTTCACCGTCCCCAAGTGGCATGTGAATGACTAGAGATGAGTAAACTGTAAGCAATACCACACAAAGGAAAGGGCGGATAAAGTGAATGTGAGAGGTGCTCATAATCCTCCCACTGAAAATGACAACCCCTCTGTAATATCCATTCGCCCATTCCTAAGTCAGGGAGGGAAGAGGCTTCCACAGAACTCAATGCTGGCCCTTCTTCCATGCTCTGTGTTCTTTCTTGTACCTGGTGAACTGTTTCAAGGTATTAATGCTGTAAAAAGATTCTGATTTGCTAATTATTTAACCTAAAGCCATATTCTCCAATAACATGTAATGCCATAGTGAATCAAGGCCAACCCATTTGAATTGTTTCGTATTTTTATAGCTGTGCCAATCCAAGCAGACATCTTTAAGACAAACCTAGAGATATTGAAGATTTTAATCTGATATATTCTATACAGAAAGTATATGTTGTGTTACAAAGTAATTGTTCTTCCTCTAATGTGTTTGGGGGAACTAAACATGTAGCTGGATTTAAACCCCCATGAATACATTACCTGCCATAAGAATTCTGTCCCTATAATATTCCATTGTAAGACAATCATTATTGATGACAATTTGTATTTGGTCATATAGAAGATATAGTTGGAGTGTAAAAAAGGTAGTATGAGCAGATTGGCATACTTCTAGAAGAAATTTTTCAAAATGGCTGCCAGACAGCCTTTTATAACACCACCCTCATAAACACATGTCAAATCCAATAAAATGTGGGTCATGCTACAATATAAGTTTTTGTATATAGGTAGTCCTCAACTTATAACAGTTCATTTGTTGACCGTTCAAAGTTACAATGGCACTGAAAAAAGGGACTTATGATCATTTTTCACACTTAAGTCTATTGTAGCATCCCCATGGTCACATGGTTTACATTTGGGTGCTTGCTAACTGGCTCATATTTATGACCATTGCAGTGCCCCACTGATCCCTTTTGCAGCCTTCTGACAAGCAAAGTCAATGGGGAAACCATCACTTAATAAATTTGTCACTTAACAACAAAAAAATTGGGCTCCATTGTGGTCGTAAGTTGAGGACTAACTATATAATGACACAAATGATAACATTCCCCAAGGTTTACCTGCCTACATCTGCCGCCCCAAGTCTTCGGAGATGGGGCGGCATACAAGTCTCATTAATAAATAAATAAATAAATAAATACATCTTGAAATTAAACAATACTTAAACATAAAATAAAGAAATACTAGTATTTTTCCCCAGCAAATTCACAAATGAGTTTATGTTGCACTCTATAGGATTACAAATATGTGTAACTCATATACAATTACATCATTAAGCCTTTGGCTTTCCAAGATGGAATTCTTGTAAGGTATACCAGTCTTCAAATCAGGCCCATAGTTGAGTATGAGAATCAACATGACATATACTCAAGATATTTTGTTAGCCTAAAACCTGTTCTAATTGATCAGCATACATTAAACAGAGGAAGATTTGCTTTGCCTCAAAGTTAACTGTACAGAATCTGCACTGCATCCAGGGACAACAGGCTGAAATGCTGACTGTATCATCATGAATTAGATTTTGGACAGTCAATCTACATACCAGTGTTTCAATAATATAGGTTGTACTGCCATCTTATGTTCCTTACATAATTTTATGCCTAATCTCTTTTGTCATGCCCTACTCTGTATTTTCTTTCTGCGATGTGATTTTTGCCTTTTAAAAATGTTATTTTAAATCATTCAGAAAAATGAGATGGCTTAACTCTTGTGACAAATAACTTTTAAAGCAACCAAGGTTTTGCCGCACTGTATAAAAAGACATTCCTGGGGTGGGAGGGGCATGAAATTAAGAAGCTTTTGTCATATTTAACAGTGGATCTATAGGTTACAGAACCTGTTAGAATGCTAATCCTAGCTGGAGAAACAGAACAAATGACTACATTTTGGTCAGGAACAAACATATTCTCCATACAATTAGGTATTCAATGAAAGAAAGCAGTTCTGTATAGTATTAGCCACAGTTTGATGTGATCTTTTTATAGTCTGTGAACTAAAACATGACTTCCAAGAATGCTTGAATAACTGTGAAAAGACATGCCCATTAAAATATATTTCCTGATCTTCAACTTGAGCTTTGGTGGCTCAGGCTGTTAAATGCCTGCTCTTAAGATCCAGCTGTCTACAATTACTGTAGGCTCGAATCCCACCAGGCTCAAGGTTGACTCAGCCTTCCATCCTCTCAGGGTAGGTAAATTGAGGACCCAAGATTGTTGGGGGCAATTAGCTGACCTTGTAAAAATGCCGCTTAGTAATAAGCAGGCATATACAATGGAAGGAAGGCTGTTGCTGAGTGCATTGGGTTGTGCTCCAAAAATTGTAAGCCGCCCTGAGTCTTCGGAGAAGGGAGGCATATAAATGTAATTTAAAAAAAAAAAACTAATACAGAAATCCTTGCTGCCAGAAAAAGCTGAAATATTTCCTTCAAGCAATGCAGGACATTCTTCAATTTTTCATCAACATACAATATTGATACATTGGTGGCGCATGGGGAAAATGCAGCAATTAAAAACAATAACCCAAACTGTTACTGGAAGTTTAAAGGAAGACATTTTAATGTTGTTGCAGTATATAGTAAAGCGAAGGATTTTTTGGTGTAGTTCCTCATGATATGAAATTGGATTAAAAGGAGTGCAGCTATCCATAAAATGTTTTGACAAGTCATAGTTGCTGAAGGAGCATAAGAAAAGGAAGGAGATCCAACAGCATCATTAAGATTCTTAGATTTCATAAAAAGAGGCAGATTATGTTAAATTCAGAAATGGCATGCACATCAACAAAAGAAAGCATGAAAACCTCACCCATTCAAGGAATTGAAATTGCTCTTTCAGGTCTTATATTTCTTCCATCACACAATGAGCTTGGTTAGAAGATTTCAGACAAGAATAATTGCCATTACAATAAGAGGGGATTCTGTTGCAGACATTTTTAATATGATATATTGCCATTCAAGTAGCAATTGATTGCTGATTTATTTGTGATGACTTAAAATCCTTTCTGTAAAGGAAGTATGCAAGTATTGCAAGTATGCCCCTACTTCCAATATACCTTGTTGATTGCCCACAACTAAGAGGCTAAAAGGCAGATACATCTTCCACATTTAAGACTTTCAAAGTATATGGCAGAATTATACTTACATTTGAGCAGCAGACTTCAGTTTTAGAGATGCACTGAAAAATTCACCAAGAACATGAAAGACAGAGATGATTTTATCTGATTCCTTACATTTAATAACCTTTGAATGTGACACCACAATTCCTTTCAGATATTTTGAAGAGAAATGTGGTTTGGAGACTAATTTTGACAAGACGAAAGATTGATAATGGTGTACCCCTAATGAATAACAATGAAAACTAAACCACAAACATTTACTTAGCATTGGGGAAGAGCACGTGCATGCAGCTGAAGTGTGAAAGAATACAAAGAAAAGAGTTGAAGAACTCTTTGTGATTTGCTAAGGTGAGGAATTAAAGCAAAGGTATGCCCTGTGTGTCTAGAAGGGCTCCATCTGCCAGGAACATGGATCAGGGGTATAACAGAACAATTCCCAATATGCATCAAGTCGCTTGGTGATTATCCCACCATGCTAATACAAGCGAAGGCAAAAGATACGTTGTGGTCGTCTAAAGTATATCGCTGTAAAATTGAGAAAGTACCTTCAGAAACTGGAAACTCAGGTGGTCTCATCTATCTTCCACTTAGAAGAGGGCCAAAAAGAGGAAGTACATTATGAATGAATGACTGGCCACATAAATGCGGTAGACAGGAGAAATATGAAAGATTTTTGAATTGGGGGGGGGGGTTGTAAACAAATCAACATATTTCAAGAGCTTCAATTTCCAACAATGTAGGCCCCATAACAAAGTCTCATATATTGCTCTGCTTGTGTTCTGATACTATTCAACCCTATTGGATGGAACTTTTCAGTTGGCTCAGTCATGCATTCCTAAATATGAATCCATGCACCCACAAAAACCCTATTGTGTTTTCCCATTTAATGGCTTAAAATTTGTGACAGTCTAAAAGCTAGACAAATGTACATGTGGTAGAATAGATGTCAGTTGTTCAATGTTCCATGTGCATAGATTGCAGATGACTGTAAGTTATATATTTTGAGCCATTTACAGTCATATAATATCTGTAACAATGCTTTTGCATGTTTTGTGTGTTTTGTTTTTGCATTTGCTAATAAACAATTATCATAGTATTTTTTAAAGTGATGCCGTGTTTTATATTGCCAAAAAACCAACAGACTTTTTAATATTATCAATGGTTTTGTTTTACCTCCAAACTCTAGTTTAATATATGCTGTAAGGAAACAAATATCATGGTTTATAGGATACATACTACAGGGGAACGGTCAGCTACCATTTCCAAAAATGATGTTCATAGACTTATGTCAAACTGCTCATGTCTATTCATTTTTTTTCATTCCATAATATCTCCTTTAAGTCCAAGTATAACTACTGTGCATCATAAGCTTCTTATAAAACTGTATTACAAGGACAGGAAGGACTATGTTGACACTCATCTGCAATGATAGTCATATTCAAATTGAAATTTTAGTGGAGGGCTTGGTTGATTTGTATCTGAAAATTCTTTGTAGTATTTCAAGTCTTACAAATAGCTATATCTTGCAAATCAGTGTTCCATTTGACCTTATGATCATATTAGGAGAAACATTAAACCTTCAGATCTTAAGTAGAACTATTGTTGTTAATGTTTTGTCATGCTAAAGTCAGGGTTAAAAAAAATAAGGTTTCTGTGATGTACCCAAACTTAAAACACCATAAATTCATTAAAGAATTCCCTGGATTTTTTCTCTCAATAAAATTAGCATCTTGGAACTTGAAGAAAATTTTTATTGAAGCAGTAACTGGGAAGGAAAGGGTTAATTTCCTTTCTTCGTATCTTACTGTCCCGATTTTGATTTTTTTTCTTAAACACTCATGTAATTTGCCAATGTTTGTGCAATTTAAAATGATGTAAATGCTGCTACACCTAGTCTGGCCTTGAGGTCAAAGATACTTGGAATGAACCATAGTTATTGATTGGGCCATCAAACATGTCTGAGCAAATGAAATAGACCTCTGGTTACTTGAGTGCATGCAATAATAAATGTTTCTCAGTATATTCATGTTCAGCTGAGATGTGTACATGCATGCTATTTACAAATATACATTAACTTAAGAGTCTCAATAATGAGTTAGTATTTCAGAACAAATTAAGTCTTTTCTGTTGTGGGGACATGGAAAAGAAAGAGAAGAAATGTTCCATCTCTGTATGAAACCCAAGAACTCAAACTAGGCACTTCCTAAAGATATAAAGGTGGTTTCCCATTTCTCAATCTTATCATTCAGTCTGTTTAAAATTAGCTCTGTTGTGAAACCAATTCCAATTGTAAATTAAGCCAATTTTAACCAACATTTAAAAATAATGACCCAAAACCCTGGACATGCATTTTTGAGGTGACAATATGAAAATTCTACTTGAATGTGATTTAGTATTCTACTTTAGCAAATACATAAAAGAAACTTGAGTGTATTAACAAAACATGTATTTCTTTTCACCATCTTTGTGACAAAGAATCTAAAAGATAATCGATACCTCCTACATTTATATGGACTCTAAGTAGTTTACAGAATCTGGCTAATGGTCTACCTCTTCTTAGTTTTGTGTACACTCATTGACTGCAGTCTTCAGTAGCCCCAGTTTTATGTATCTATGAATCTTTTTCTGCAAAGTAAATATGCACTGTTGCCACAGAACATGCAATAGTTCACATGCCATAAAACTGGCATGCACATGAAAATAGCACTGTTATTGAATGTCAGTAAATTAATAAGTAACAGGCTTCTTCTAAACTTACATTATTTTCAAAATATTGTAAATTTGTTGTAGCCATACAACAAATTATGCAGAGATAATTACATTTGCAAATGTATTCAAGTGCACCGCAAATAAAGTGGATGCTAGCACCATACACTGTTTTCTATCAAGTGATTGCATTATGCTTGTGAGGCAGGGAATGGGCATATGTTTATTCCTTCAGAATATGTGCTTGTAGTAGACATCTTAGAAAAAAACCCAGTTAAATAGATTGAAATTCATCTATTTGTCTGTTACTGCATCATGTGATGGACTGATCAAATCATTAGAAATGACCAGCTAGAACAGCCGTGGGCAAACTACGGCCCGGGGGCCGGATCCGGCCCGTTCAGCTGTTCTATCCAGCCCGCGGAGCCGAAAGAGCAGAGGGTTCTCTTGCTCTCCCAGAAGGCTACGTGAAGTAATCTAACTTTGAATTTATATTAGTTCACACAAACACTCCATCCATGCTTTTGTTCCGGCCCTCCGGTCCAGTTTAAGAACCCTTTGTGGCCCTCGAGTCAAAAAGTTTGCCCACCCCTGAGCTAGAAGAGCTCTTACAATCAATATTGTTGGTATGAATGCTTGAGGATATTATCTATGTGAACTCAATTTGGTTTTACTGAAAGAAACTAAATTTTGCAACAGAACCTCAAAATTAACCAAAATTAACCTATCATCAAATCTATAACAGAACTCAATTATATTAAAAAATGCCATCAATTACTTCTTAATAAATATTGCCAGTTTTTGTGCAATTGTAGAAGCAGAAATATTTTACATGTTGGTGATTACAATATAGGCTACAAGTCGAGGACTTATATATTGTAATTACCAACATATAAAATATTTCTGCTTCTACAATTGTGCAAAAAACTGCAACATTTATTAAGAAGTAATTGATGGCATTTTTAATATAACTGAGTTCTATTATAGATTTGATGATATGTTATTTTTATTTCTGTTTTGAAGTTCTGTTGCAAAATTTAATTGCTTTCAATAAAATTGAATTGAGTTCAGATAGATAATATCCTTAAGTATTCATACTAGCAATATTGATTGTAAGAGCTCTTCTAGCGAGGACTTATAACCATTTGTTTAGCAATAGTTCAAAGTTCTGACAGTGCCAAAAATGTTACTTACAACCAACCCTCACACTTACAACTGTTGCAGCATCCCCATGGTTACATGATGGCAATCCCTGCAGATGGCAACCAGCTTGCATTTAAAACAGATGCAGTGTCCTGGGTTCACATGATTGTGGATTTGTGTGTTTCCCAGCTGGCTTCTGGCAAGCAAAATCAATGGGGAAGCCCACAGGGAAAGTTGCAAATCACAATCATGTGTTGTCTTGCTTAATGATTGCAGCAAAAAAGATTATAAAATTGGGTGTGGCCATATGATGCCTCACTTAATGACTATACCACTTAACAAATTTTCTGGTCCCAAGTGTGATTGTAATTCTAGGACTATCAGTATTAACTTCAGGCAGTAACTATATAATAATGATGCACAGAGGCACTATCCACAACTGCTGCTTTCATAACCTGGTGGTCTCTAAATTTTTCTAAACATTGAGTGGTCTCCCATCATTCTCAGCCTGCATATAACAGATTGCAGTAAAGAATTAACACAACCAAGCTATGATGACTACCATACACAGATGCATGTTCAGAAATTGGAGTCTTCACTTCAAATCCAAACAAGATAACACTTCCATATTTTATGGAAGCTGTCCTCAACCTAAATTCAAACCAAAATATTTTTATTTTTAGTAATTCTTTATCCTGGAAAAAATAAACCCCCAAGGATTATGAAAGCAACGTGGAAATAGCATTTAGCTCATTGCAGGGCAGATTTCACCTACTTAACAAGTTTAGAAACACTTAAGTGCCCCAAATTGTCCTTTTGTCTAATAAGTAATGTAAAATAACGTATAACAAGTAAAAAAGAGAGCCAGTTTGATCTAGTGGTTAAGGCACCAGGCTAGAAAGCAGGATATTGTGAGTTCTAGTTCCAAACAAGAGGAAGAAGACTGTTCTGCTTATTACGCTCTGGATGGGTATAAAGCAGACAGAGCAACTCCACAAAACATCTATACAAAGTCTTTTTTTATTGGTTCATCAGGCATCCTATCAACTCACATTTATGACGAGGTTCTTCTTAATGTCCAATCCTTTGCATATCTGAATTGTGGTGTAGAAAGATAATAAACTCTCATCCCCATGATGATTTAAGCAGCTGCATGGCAGTGGATCCAGGCAAGAGTGAGGGAACCTCCCCCAACCCAACAAGGCTCAATTTAGTGACCAATCAGGATTACAGATGTGACCACATGACATGTACTACATTTCCCAGGATACCTTAACTACATTTACCATGATGCATTTCCTTAAGGGGACAGCTCTCAATTTCTAACTATCTATCCCAAATCCCATTAACTCTAAACTGGCTGGACAGCACACTCCCCGCCTGGAATTATAAATTCCAGTAACTAAAGAGCAAGTAACTGTATAACTAAGATAAACAGTAAAGAGTAATACTAACTAAATAGCAGATAACTATATAACTAAAATAAACAGTTAGCTATATAACTAAGAGAAACAGTAAATAGTAATATAGCATCAAACAAAGCAAAGCATGCAAAGCTTGAGGTTCAATCTTCAAGTTCAGCCTTTCTCCGCAGCAACATTAGGTTGGTGACCGGTCTGGTGTAGAGCTTCTAGGTGAAAGTCTGCTGGTCACCTCTGGGTGGACAGATACTCTTGCTTCCAATGGTTCAAAGGGGTGTTGACAAGTGGTTGAACTGGATGTTGCGAAGACATCTGCCCTTGTAGAGCGTATTCGTGAAAGTCTGGTGGTCGCTGGTGGCCTTTTAGGATGGACCGGCATTCTTGTTTTCAATGGTGCTAAAGGTGTCGGAAGGCTGTCAGAATGGATGGTGTGAAGGCATCTGCCTGGGTTGGGGCCTGCATCCGAGTGACACAGACAATTCCTGAGATTCCCCAACCCAGGTCTGTTTTGAAGGCATAGGGTGAGTATCTCGGGCCTCTTCAATGTACACTAAAGCATCAGGGGCATCGAGTCCCAGCAAGAGCAAAATCTTGGCTTCAGAATTTAGAGCTGGAAAGTGATGAGCCATATGCTTCAGGTGAGGTATGTTGCTAGCTACCTCTGGTGTTGCAATGTGGCTGCGGTCATCTGGTATCCCGTCCCATTCCAACATGGGTGGTAGTAGGAACTGGGAACTTCCATCTAATGACTCTATACAGAGTCCAGTAGCTCTCCTCCCCACTGTGCGTCTAGGTGCGGTGCACGTTGATATCGTGGAGTGCACTTCTTCCTTCTGAACATCAAAGATGTCGAAGAATGCAGACCTGGCTAGTGAGCGATTGCTCTGAGGATCTAGGATTACGTACATCTCACACTGCTTCTTGTGGGCGTCCATCAGGGTAGACTTTGGCTAAGCAGATCTGATGACATGAGCGAGGGGCTGGTGTGTTATCGCACACTGACGTGCAATTAACACTCACCACTGGCTCTGATTGTGCTTTCATGGCACGCTGAGGCTCCTTGTTCAAAGGAGGGTTAGGAGTCGTCTGCTGTGGTGATTCAGAATCTGGATGCAGAGCAGTTCGGTGCTCGTTGCTGTTGCATAGATGGCATTGCACCTTGGCTGTGCAGTCTTTGGACACATGTTTAGAAGATTTGCAACACTTGTAGCAGACTCTGAACTCCCATAACAAATCTTTCCCTTGTTCCAGCTATTTCTTCACGAACGCTTGACAACTGTTCAGCAAGTGACGAGTGTTGTGTAAAAGACAATGCTCGACTCTCTTTGTAATTGGAGATCTAGATCAGGTTGAGGCTGATGAGTTAGCGGCCGAACTCTCTAAACTGGCGGACAGCGCAAAGACACATTGAATATGTTTACCGCCTTGGGTTGTTTGTAGAAAATAATAAAGGTGGGATTCAAATAAATCAAAATAAAATCAGACTGCCCTCAGAATTTAGAAAGAAGGGTAATCAGCTGCAAACAAGAATGATTCTAGAACTGAGGTATACTGTAGTTTCTACCATGCACCACAGAGACAATGTCATTTTAGCATGGGAGAAACTTCTCTTTCAACTGTGAGAAAGCATCAAAATGGTCCAAAGATAAGGGTCTTTTAACTTTTTGGAACAGTGATCCTGTTTGGAAACTGGTTAATTTAAAATTTGGGAACTCATTAATACATAAATACATCCCATAATCCAACTGGTGTTCTACATCTAGAGTCCTTTCTTTCAAATTTATGCTGCCCTGTTCTCACTCCAATGATAGAGGAGTAGCCCAGGAAAAGCCATAACAATGTAATTTCCTAGAAATGGTTTTTTCCCCAAGAGGGATCAAAATTATCCTCTATGGGGCCAATCCATCTGTGTTGTGTAATAATGTCAACCAGAAATAATCCAGATGCCTTGTTTGACCTTTGTGATCCTTGCTAGTCACTGAAGCACCATAGCCAGGACTTAATGAGAGAGCAGGAAAATATTTTTCAGGAATTTAGATTGGATTTTCTCTAATATTGCCATCTCAGGATAATGAATATCCTAATTTCCATCCTGTACAATAACTGGGCATGAATCTTAGTTGCAAATAATATAATTTCACAGCAGATGGAATTACTTTTGTATAGTTGAGCCTGATCTCCATGCCCTTTGGAGCACATATTCCCAATGGGCATTTTGGATTCCAGAACCTTTCCTGCAAGTTCTCTAGCTTGCGAAGTTTGGAAAATATAAGAATCTTAGAATGACTATGTCCTTGTTACTGCAGTGAAATAAAACAGCATGCAAAGCTCTTTTTAAGGCCAATAGAAGTCAAGGACAAAGGAACTACATTGTCAGCTATAAGAATGAATTGATATGCTGTTGGATTAGTTTAGGAGGTGGAAATTTAAGCTGTTTATGCTGGCCTAGTGAATGTAAATTTATATATAAATTAAATAGTTCTGAAGCAAACATATAGACCGTAACACTGATATTTCCTTGGTTAGATGTCCTTGAGCATTATATCTACTTTTACTCATATTTTCATGTATTTAAATATTAGTAGAAGAAGCAGAAGCTTATCAATTGTGCAGTCATTAGGTTGCACCCTATAAGTTTGTGCTAGAAATTTAACTGAATGCAAATTTAAAGTCAGTGAAAACTGCAAATAGGAATAAACGTGTCTAAAGGAATATTTTTGAACAGATGCTGCAGCGCTATAGAACAATGTAATGTAATTGTGCATGCTTCAACTTCCTCCTGTTTGTCTCCCAAGATATACTCAGATTCAAGGCAATCTAGCAATTTCCAGATTTTTAATATACATTTTATTGACTTGGCTCAATGGACTGAGAGGGCAGAACTGGCAGTGTCATCTCTTTTGCTTCTCTTATGGATTGGACTGATGAGAGCCAAGTCCCAATCCTTTGGTACTTTGATGGAATTATCGATGGCCATAAATGAGGATGCTGGTACAAGTGCCCACCAGTTCAATTTACTGTTACAATTTCATAAATCATATATTTTGGTTCAGGAGCCTTCCTTAGTCTGGACTGTTTAGCTATGTCTTTGATTTCAGAACAGAAAAATGAGGGCCATGTGGCTGAAGAGATCATGCCCAACTCCAGAGCTAGAAAAGGTTCCTCAGTCTGGGCATGTAGGGCAGCAAAATGCTCTTCTGAATGACAGCTGATACAGGAGTAGAGGAATAGGAAACATTATTCAAAAGAAGCAAAGCTAGCAGTCTCCAGAAGGGTTCTTTAAATAAGTAGATACTACCAGCCTCTGCCATGATTCCCAAATGGTCTCCCTCTTCCCTCTCTCTCCCTTTCTCCAACTGCTTATCACCAGTCTTGATAAGTGAAATATTGCAGAATGAGAAATTGAATTTTCTTTATACAATCTGAAAAATTGGTTCAGGCTTCTCCTGGTCTCTTGACAATCATGATCAAACTCAATATGAGGACTACAGGTGTATCTCCTAATAATATATGCAGGTGTCTGATAGTTGTTTGCACTGTGGAAATTGAGTTTATCATAGTTATTTGAGTGAATATGGGGACAGCTCAAAGGTAGACGTCAGTCTAATGATAGAATTAGAAAGAAGAGTGAGAAAGCAGAGTGCAGCTTAGGAACCAATTGTTCTACAATCCACCCTCATGAAACTCAGAGGGCTATATTCAGGCTACTTCAAAGTGGGATTAGTAGTCAGTACTAATTTAAGTCCTACTGATTCCAGTGAGTGTAAAATGTGATTAACTTTGTCTGGATCCAAGCAACTAAAAAACCCCATATATTTCTTTGTTAACCCACACTTACATATCCATGACATAACCTGGAATACTATTGTTTTCAAACTATTTTCTCCAACATGTTTTTAAAGCCCTGGTTAGATTCTTGGTGCCTGATTTTAGTTGCAAAGACCATAACTCAGAACAATGCAATCCACCATAATTTTTGACAGTCTGGATTCCTGAAGAGCAACAAGTTTGAATCTATTGAACCTCTGTGGGTCATTCTATCATCATCAGCATTGGCACTAGAGGGACAATTCTGGAAGGGCATTCCTTGAACAAGATCCTATTGTGCCTCCAACTATAGCAGCTGGCAAATACCACCATTACATATGTATCATCACAGAGTGCAGGATAGGGCAACAATGCTGAATATTATTAATAATAGATTTCAGCACATAGACCATGTCCTATAATAGCAGATATGGCATAAACCTTAGGATTCTAATATTGCAGTAAAAAAATTAGTAAAAGAAAAACCTAGAGTACAATGTAAAGTATAAAATTAAATACTACCATTGTCTAAGCTTTGTAGATAAGGCTGTATGAGTTCTATGTTTGCTACATGTATCCCTTCCCAAGAAAAGAAAGGAGAATGAAAATAAGAAACTGCCTTATCCCTATCAAGTTATTAAACTTGATGGTTTAGTTTGATGCACATACTATTGAATTTTATGCTGCCTTTCCTCTAATATAAGGGGGACACCCTTGGGAATCTGCCTATGTTTGATCCTGAGTCATGTTATGATAACAATATTTAGGGAGTTATCTAACTTCAAAAATTGAATAAGGGCCTTGGTGGTGCAGGCTGATTATAGCCTAGCACTTAGTTCCAGCTGCCTGTAACAATTGCAGGCTCGAATCCCACCAGGCTCAAGGTTGACTCAGCCTTCCATCCTCTCGGGGTAGGTAAACTGAGGAGCCAAGATTGTTGGGGGCAATAAGCTGACTTTGTAAAAATGCCGCTTAGTAATAAGCAGGCATATACAATGGAAGGAAGGCTATTGCTGAGCGCATATCCCAATAGCCGCCCTGAGTCTCCAGAGAAGGGCGGGATATAAATATGAATAAAAATAAAATAAATAAATAAATAAATATATTAACAATATACTATAGTCAGACAATGTAAAGAATCTGATCTGAAGGGCAAAATTATTCTCATCATGGATTATGATAACAACATCCAAGTATACGCTAAACAGTTGGACCAGTCTCTCCTGCCCAGGAATGTGTGTTGAATAGTCAAACTTCTTTCTTTGGGTGAGCAACCCGATTTGAATCAAATATCTGTTCTGAAACACTGAAGTCCACTAACATTAGGGGATTTCAATGTCCTCCTAACAGCTGTTTGGCAGCATATCCCAAAAAGTTCCATGTGAGCTAAGATTGTGCACTTGTGGTAAAAGATCTTTGAATCTACAGTCCATATGTTGTTATATTGTGCCTTCTATGGGCTTGTAAACACCCATTTTTTATCTCCTTATTTGGTGAAGTGCCCAGGCAATTCTCTTTATTTCATGCACAGCTACCCCTGCATTAGAAAAAAGGCAACATTTTGTGATCCTGTCTGTAAAACCCTTCATGCATTAATCAGCTTAATATTATTTATTTATTTATTTATTAATGGGACTTATATGTCCCCATCTCAAGACTCGGGGTGGCTTACAATAAAAACAAAACACAATAAATATTTAAAAAGAATTAAATTAATGGTCCCAATTAATACAAAATTTAAAAACCACCAAAATCTAAAACACCCCACCCATGGGTCACAGCCCGGATTGGTCAAATAACCAGGTCTTCAGGTCATGGCGGAAGGTGCGGAGGTCAGGGGCCAAGCGGAGCCCCAGGGGAAGTTGGTTCCAGAGTTCAGGGACCGCAACAGAGTAGGCACGTCGTCGGGGGACCGCCAGCCGGCATTGCCCGGCTGATGGGACCCCAAGGAGTCCCTGTCTGTGACTTCGTACAGGGCGGTTAGTATTCGATGTCGGCAGCAGTCTCTCCCTTAAATAATAAGGACCCATGTCATGTAGGACTTTATATGTTAAAGTTAAAACCTTAATTATAATAATATAATTTTATTTCATTTTACACAGACATTATTTCTCTACTTTCTGGACCTGCAGAATTCTGATCAAGTGACCATAATAAAGAACAGTCAGGATGTTCAAGATTGGGAGGCAATTGCAGAGAGTAGCTGAGCAAGCCCAGGAAAAAATATTCAAAGTTGCTTTAAGGTTTTCTTGACAGAGGTTCCATGCATCCTAGTTATGCTCTAAATCACATTTGCCCTTCAATTCCAGACCTCTGCACAACCTTATAATATAATTTATATGACACAATTATGGCAGTAGACAGGATGTGATAAAATAATTTTAACATCCATGTTTAACTTCTCTTTTTATAGATTTAGGACTTAATAGCGGTTTGCTATATTTCACCATAAATCAGTCTTTCTTCCTTAGTGTAGTGAGTTGAAATATTAGAGTCCTCTGAAAATAAAAATGAGGAGGAAACAATTATGTATGCATGAATATGGGACAGACAGTTCTTTGTTATGACATATTTTCAATTAGCAATAAATACCTGGGATATTAATATACTGTAATCACAGGGTTCTGTGTTTTTTCAGGTGGAAAAATCCCACTTAATTCAATAGGGCTTAAACTAGTATATATTTTCATCATTTTTAATGTATTTATTTCAGCTATGTTTCAGCCATGTTTATGAATAAAATGACTGTAAGGGGAAGTAATAACAGAATAACAGCAAGAAATAACGTAAACAAATCTTAGCTCAAGGAAATGCTAAATGCAGATAGAAATCATCTAGTAAAACACAACTCAAAACAAAATGAAGATAAAGACCTTCACAGATTCTTTCTGAAGGCCTGCAGAAAGATGCAGTGATGCTTTGCAAACAAAAAAAAAAACCCACACCTTCCTCTTTCATCCCTAACTATTCCTTAAAAACAAACAAGTGAGAAGGACCTCATTGATATGGGTAAAAGCAATTTGCTCACAATCAGGTTAAGATCTATAATTTTGGACTCTGAAAAACCTTAAACAGCTTGACTTGAATAGGCTTGTTTTGCTGCTTCAGTTTTGATAGCTGTTGTGATTGGTACAGCCTAAGGCCCCTGAAAGAATTGCTTTGCTGCCTAAACATTTACATGGGAATAATCTCTATCAGTGCTTATAGAGCAATTAAATGTACTGAGTTTTCTATCATTTCCCCCTTTTTTACTAGGGACTATAGTAAGGTAAGTAGCAAAAACAATGTTTTCCTAGCCTCACTTGGCAAGCTTAATTAACTGCACCCCATTAATTTGTGGGTTCCTCCAAGCCCTTTGCTTTTTAAATTGCCAGATCCCTTTCCTGTCCTTAAAACTTCAGCTAAGCCAGCTCTGAGCATCTGCAAATCTACATCATCTGTATATATCCATATGTAGATTAGAATCTGAGCTTAATATACTGTATGTGCCCTATTTTATCCATTTCCTAATTTAAACTATTTCCTGGTTTGCAGTTAAGAGTTTACCTAAATTGGTATCATTCTCTCTCCCACTCACACCATCCTGCCCAATCTTTTTTTTCTGGATAGTAAAACTCTTCTTCTATCTTCTTCAGTTCCATAGCGGCCCAATGTCCTCGCTCAGGGTTACCAAATGCATGTTGATAGTTGAGTTGTTGAACTTAGTTCAAGACTTCTTCTAGTTTCAGATCAGCACAGCAACACTGCACCAACTGGAAAAGGTTCAGAAACTACATTGACTTCCTGTTTACTAGCTAAAATTCCAACATGGTTGTAGTTTAAATGGTTGGGATATTCTGGATTCAATTCAAGTGGCAGGAGTCGTGCTATGTATGTTTGGTTGAGTTAATCTAAAACATTTGTGGTCATGGGTTATACTCAACAGCTAAGGTTCTGCTCTTTAGCCCCTTATTTTGAGATATGATCCTAGCATTTCAGCTACAGTGGCCTGGTTCTGAAAAAGCCCTTGAGGAAGGATTATCCTTGGCTTTGTTTTTCATCTTACATTTTCCTTCAAAGAGTAGAAAGCTGGACCCTGCTTGGATGCTAATATATAATGTTGCATATTATGCCATTCTCTCACTTGTATTCTGTTTTTTATTTATAAACTGCCTCGGCAGCTGCTATATTTTAAAAAATGCAAGGATCAAATACTGCTCTTCATCACAATTTCTAGGCCAGTGCCAAAAAAACTATATAAACCAGAAGGTATATTTAGAATAATATTAAACAACATTAAGAGGGCAACACATCAGAAAACACAAATACCGTATATGGGAAGCAAGTCACATCATCTTTAAATGAATTACTAACTCATTCCCTAGAGGTAGCAATCTTTATTTTCAGCTAAGCTCAGTTAAATTCAGGATGAAAGGCCCTCTGTTAGTAGTAGCTGCGATAGAAGGGAGCTGTAAGAATCAAGCAAGCAGAAGCAAAAGTCTAACTATATGTTTTGAGTACCTGATAATATGAAAGCTACTGCCTGGTGGCACTGCAACCTTGTTTGGTAGGGAGAAATCCGTACCTTTATGCATTCTGTCACTTTTGCTTATATTCACTCATCCATTTCCTGCACTAATTTCTTCTTCTTCTTTTAAAATGTGTACTAATATATTTAAATGCATGTTTTCTCAAAATATGTTATTTGGACCCTTTTTAAAAAAAAAATTGGAAGTGAGTTCAAAACCCAACAAATAACTAAGTTCCAATCTTTAAATGAGTCTGCTTCTTCAGAGCAATCAGTTCTTATTGAAATTCTTTAGGCATCTTTGTGCAGCTCCTTAATACATCTTCCATTTGCCAGATGTCTGCAATTAAGTCTGACACAATGCATTAAAAACATATTTATTAAATCTTCACTCAGTTGTTCTTTTCAAAATTCTCAAAAGTGCTGTGCAAAACAAGATTCATATTTGGCTGAATAAATTAGATACTATTGCTCATATGAATGAATTAAAAATTAGGGATTTTTTTGTACAATGACAGACAAACAAACGGATTCTTGGCTGAGATATAGAAACTATAATCAGCACAGTTGTTAGGCTATACTTGAGGAAGCACTGCATAATATACAATTAACAAATTCTTCTGTCTTCTATAATCTACCATCGTCCCCAATTTGTCACTTGTAATTTTGGGAATCTAAACCATAGAGATTATTGAAGAA
Organism: Naja naja; assembly: GCA_009733165.1. Taxonomy (NCBI): domain Eukaryota; kingdom Metazoa; phylum Chordata; class Lepidosauria; order Squamata; family Elapidae; genus Naja; species Naja naja. Next base: position 177,426,347 of record CM019148.1, on the reverse strand, counting down.
TTCTAGCAAATGGGGACATTAAGGTTAATATCTAAGTTAATGTTAAGTTTGCATGAAGAGTGAGACGTGAAGAGCTTCAGTGAAGAGTTTATTAGTGACTACAGCTCGAATGGACCCATCTTGGCTGGGCTACGGCTGCTACTTATAGCCAGCAGCCGCAGTTGCCAGCCAATCAGAGTGCAGGGTTTTCCCGCACTTTTCAAACCAATCATATTTGACATTTTACAAGAACAATTCAAACTAAACCAATGACATTCAAACCTACATACATAACAGTTAATATAATATTTAAAGGTATTCCTAAAATAAATTTGTTTTTTCAAATTACTCATGTGATACTTCAGAGACATCATTTCCATGCGATTTATAGGGTAACTCTATCAATTTCATCAGAGAATGGGACTCCTGAACTAGTAGTCACTATTTTTTCAGGATAATTTTGTGAATAAAAATGAAAATAGAGACACTTAGGTTTTATTTTATCTTTCATAACATAGTGTTCTCCTCAATCACAGCCCAGCCCAGGAACCAGGAGACACTTCAATGCAAGATCTCCATTTGAAAAATATTGACTTTCACTTATTTTAATCCTATTTGACACACATGTCTTTACATTATTTTACATGGGTCACGTGGGTTTTTGTAATCATTAGTTGTCTGGTTCATTGAAAATTATTAGTAAGTATAAAATATGATCACTTTTGAAAAATTAATATAAGCATAACATAAGCTATTATTAGTAGTAGGTGTGGTGACCAATATGTATTTTATATTAGAAATGGTAGGTTGGGAATGAATGATAACCTGATTAATATTGTTCATTAGTTTAATTTTATATTATATTTGTGTTATGAAAAAATAAAAATTATTCTCTATATCTTGCCAGGATTTATTAGTTTGTGTAATTTTGTATGAAAACAATAAACTGTTTTTTTAAAAAACAAAATATGTTTGTATTATTTCTTCTAGCGTTCTGAAGTATTAAGCCAATGTTCTGTACTGTTTTATGTTGGAAAATTCTAGTTCTCTCATCTTGGATTAGTAACCTCCTCAGTTTCTTCCCCAAAAAATAGCATTGGTTTCCAAATCTTGAAATATGAGAGGGGGGGGATCCTGAACAATAAATAATACATTGGTCTTCTTCATCCACTATTGCTATCGTGTCCAGGTGAAAATGTCTCATCTAGTCCAATGTTATATATATGTTGACCCATATCATGGGCTTCCAAATGTAATAGGAGAAAAACAAAAACAAATAGACTATATCAAGAGTTTATATTTTACAGATGGAATGCTTATTCTCTGCTTTGGGTACTTCTGGTTTTGCTTAATTTCTTTTTGCTGTTTCCTTTGTCTCAATGCTGAGAACATTCTGAGTGGATGTTAATTATTTAGCTACATGGGAGCTGACTACTCCAGCCCCAACCACATAATGAAGTTAGAAAGTTATGGGAAGAGGGAGAAAAGTCCCTTAAATATTTCCATTATTATATCACCTTCAAATTACATGTCATTTATCTGTCTCTATTCGGGAGATCTTTGAATACTTCCTTGTTCCTTGAACTTTGTATTAATCATTTATAGATCACAATCTATAGAAGATTTAATTATATTATTACCACCATATATGGAGAAAGAAATATTTTTATGCAGTACTAGGGTAAAAATGCTTATGAGTTTTCAATAAGCTTGAAGTTATAAATTGCCTTCTGTGATGAACTCTTAAGAATGCAATCTTTTATGATTTATCTTTGGCAAGTACTATATCTTCATTGTTTGGAAAACCAAGGAAGTGAATGAGCGAGCTGTTCACATTAGTTTAAGTTAACAAAAGCTCTACATCTGAACCTTTGCAAAGAACAAAAAATACTTTCTGACATAGTGCCTTTCTTTAAAGAAGCAGAGAGAGATGAGTAGGAATGTAAAATGTTCTTGTGTAATTTAATTTTTAGTACATGAATTATCCTATGGGTTTTTAAGACAATTAAAAACAAGGCTGTAATTTGCAGAAACTGCATTTCTTAGTGCCATCTTTCAATAACCAAACATGGGCACTTACATAAGAGGTCAGTGATGCTTGGGTAAGAATCTCTTCTGATTCTACCTGCCATACTCACAATAGGGTTATAATAGTCAACTACTGGTTTTCACAATATGTCATCTGCAGATGTAATATTTGCACATGTAGCAGGGAAAAGTTTTTCAGATCTTTAATTGGGACTATCAGGAAGAAACGGCATCCCAGGAGGGCATTACATTTATATAAGAAGAAAAATCACTCTCAGCAGATCAAGGCAGAACTAGTGCACAGCTTCAGTACAGAATAGCAATAGCAACTTTGTGAGAAAATGTCTAAAGAAACACATATGCAAATGTTAATTTAGTGGGTATGTATCTTTATCTTTTCACAAAGTACACCTTTATAAATATATTCAAACTTAGGTTGTTTGCTCTGAGGAAAAAAGAACAACAGGCAGATAAAACTCCATCTATAGAAGATGTTGATACATTCTAGTATATACATAACACATCAGTATATATCACAGCCTTTCCCAATTTAGTCCTCTCAATATTTTGGAATTATAATTTCCAGAATGCCAGTCAATATGGTACCATTGAGCACATCTGGAGCACATCTGGTTGAGGACCACATAGAGCTTTTCTACTGGTCTGTAAAGAGAAGATACATCACAAATTTCATTAAGGATCAAAGTGTAAACCACAATAAGCGAATAACAATGAGTTACGCCTGAGCTGCTGCAGCAGATCATCAATACTACTATGATGTCCTTCTTACACTATCCCAGGGGAACAATGACAGTGATTTCAGAACTTCATTGTGTTCATAATAGAATTTAATCAACAGTTCTGTGCTTTAAAGTGCTTGAATGAAACTTAATGGTTTGTAAAATAGTATTTTGTAATATATTCCCTATAATCATGGACAATGAAATGAGGGACTATAAATAGGTGATGTTATCAGCCCAAGCTTTTGCTTTTAAATAAATAAAAAAATGGAAATTCAATCAATCAATTTTTATTATGGTCACAGGCCAGCAAGTTAAACCATTAAAAGCAATAATTATCGTAAAGAATAAAACTGAAAGACAGAATAATATATTGCACTTGGTGGTGGATTAACAGTGGGCAGTTAAAGTTTGTCTAATGTTACACACAGCATAGCAAAATTTGGCCACGTTCAGCTACTCCATACTGATCTGATAACAGTAGTTGCATGTAAAAAAGATCAGTATTTCTATTCTGACCCTTTCTGTTAAGTTTGCATGAAGAGTCAGATGCGAAGAGCTTCAGTGAACAGTTTATTAGTGACTACAGCTCGAATGGACCCGTCTTGGCTGGGCTACGGCTGCTACTTATAGCCAGCAGCCGCAATTGCCAGCCAATCAGAGTGCAGGGTTTTCCCGCACTTTTCAAACCAATCATATTTGACATTTTACAAGAACAATTCAAACTAAACCAATGACATTCAAACCTACATACATAACACTTTCAACGTCCAATTCTCTGCATAGCTGACTTTATGGTGTAAAAGGATAGTTCTCTTTTCATTCCGATAATGGTGGAGCAAGCGGGTGAGGCAGCAGCATGCTGCTGGGGTCCAGGCAAGAGTGAAGGAACCTCCCCCAACCCACCAAGGGTCAATTCAGTGACCAGTCAGGATTACAGATGTGGCCACATGACATGGACTACATTTCCCAGGATACCTTAACTACATTTACCATGATGCAGTCCCTTAAAGGGACAGCTCCCAATTCCTAACTAACTATCCCAATTCCCAATTAACTATAAACTATCTGGACAGCACAGACCCAGCTCTCCAAACACGACAAACCCTCTAGAGTTAACTCAAGGATTCCTTTATTCGGAATGCCAGGCAGCCCCGGCAAAAATTTTCTCTCTCAACGCTGGCTGACAAGTCCGTCTGGCTGGAAGATGAATAGTTGTCTGCCACATATATTCTTCTCCGCCCCCTGACTTTTATCCCCAGAGCTAGGGTAGGGCTTTGTTAGCAGTGATGGCTCTTCCTTCCCAAGGATCAGCCCATGGATTTCCACTGCTCTCCTTTCCTCTGCCTTCTGCCCATCCACACGTCAGGCACTGGACCCAGCTGTTCCTCCTCTTCCTCATCAGTCACCTCCAGACCTGGGGGTTGTTGACTCTTCATCTGAGGACTGACGGACAACCCAGGCTCTGCCTCTGACCCTCTCTCTACCAGCTCCATTCCCTCTTCCCCCTCGGAGTTCTCAGGTTGCCTTGATGCTGATCCTGACTTCCACACCTCCTCCTCCTCCTATGATTCGAGCTGCTGGAGGGGCCGACGGTCAACAGGCCACAACAATTTCCTGGACATTTTATTAGGTGAGGTGTTATAAATTGAGTCTGTGACTCAAAGAAGATGCAGTATAGAGGATGTGAGCCGTAGGTTCAAGGGCCCCTTGTCCATGAGGCACAGTCTCAGATCATATGGTATCTTTTTGTATTGGCCCTCCAAAACTACTGTGGGAAGTGCATTGCAATAACATTAATGCCCTTCGGATTTGGTGGACAGTTATTTAATATAAATATCTTGCTGCTATAAAGGGGGGTTGACTGCTCAAATAATACATATTGGAGATATATGCATCATCAATCATCATCATCATTTTAGCCATTGTCTATCCACTGCAGGATGAGGCCTTTTCCATATTATATTTATATATGCATGAACACATACATGGTTCACCTCCTGTCTACTGGGGAGTGTCGTCTGACATTTTACATCAAGCATGGACATATTAAAAATGCAATTAGCAAAGAATATATCCGATGGGTGAAAAAATTTCTAAAGGCAAAACTGAATTGTGGAAATATGTCAAAGCCATCAATACATGGGCCATAGCTGTGGTAAGATACACTGCTGGCATTATTAACTGGACACAAGTTGAACTGGACAATTTGAGTCAACTGCAAAAGGCAGCTTTACTTGGAAAAGCTTCCATCCTACAACTGTACCTTTGGCACCATCAAACAACATCTGCCTATGCCAAGTCCTTGGGAAGGGCTGGATAGGTGAATAAAAATGCCAACTCCAGTCTGAACATCTGGCTGACTGGGAAACAAATCGTAATACGAAAAACGTGTCACATGAATGAATTGACTAAATAGAAAATACCACAAAGAAATGTTTCATGCAGGAGTAAAATAGTAAAATTGCTCTGTTCTAAATCCCCTCATGGATTGTTACCTTGTGTATAACACACTGAAGCTGTGTTCTATACCATTGGGAATCAAAAGAGTCATTCTTGACAGGGACATTATAATTGACTAAACATAATCCTCAGGAGAAGGCAATGATAATCCAATCCGGTAGTTTGCCAAGAAAACAAAATGAACTTTCTTAACCAGGATAACATCAGTGTGACCCTGTAGATTAATCTGCCCTCCACTACATTAGAAAAATCACTAATAATCGGATAAGGTAAAGAGCAAGTAGGAGTAGCATTGCTGCTTATGATGTGGTGGGTTTAAAGCTGAAAGAATGTCCAGCTGCCAATATGGCCAGAGGCAAAAGGATGTGAACATGAACCAAGGCAAAGATGGTGACAGAGCAAAAATGTCAAGATTGAATGCTGACATTCTGGAAATCCGTGAACGAGGTCACTTCACAGTATGAGATCTACTACAGCCAATAAAATTGTGGAAGAAATGGGGTAACTATCCTTATTAATAAAAAGGGTGTCGAAATCAATGCTCAATTATTTCACTTCAAATCCAAGGCAAGTCAATCAATATTTTGGAGATCCAATTCTATGCTCTGACCAGGGATCCTAGGGAAACTGAATAGTTCTGTAACAACTCGCAATACCATTTAGAACAACGCTTTAAAATAATGTCACGCTGAGAACCGGAACGCTAAAGTTGGAAGTAAAATAGTACCAGCAATAATGGGGGGGGGAATGATCACAATGTATAAAATGAAAGAGTAGACAGACCTAATAGTTTTTTGAGAAAGATGAGGGTTTTATATGAAAAACTCTTTTCCAACAATAATACTCTGCACACATGGACATTACAATTTGACAGTACTGAAATCAAAAGGACTGTAAATTCTGTAAGCAAAGGTGAAAAAGCTTTATTTAGTCAGCAAAACCAGGACTCTGACGCTGACTGCAAGTCAGATTTGTTTCATCCAATATTTATTTATTTGTTTGTTTGTTTATTTATTTGCCAAATTTATATGGCTACCCATCTCACAAAAAGTCACTCTGGGCAGCATATAACAATAGAGTAGGGCAATAAATATATTAAAATATTTTATATTAATTTAATATTTGATATTAAAATATAAAAATTATTAAAAGAAAACAAAAGAAAATAAAGAAAATAAACCACAGGGGAGGGTGAATATTAACTGCAATAGTGGAGACATCTTACATGTCACCACCTCCCTGGGGGCCCAGGCCTGATGACTAAGTCAGTTCTTGAGAGACTTCCAGAACAGAAACGGGTGGAGCGAGCCTCACTTTAGGGGTGGGGAAAAGAGAAAATTCCATATAGTGGGAGCTACAGCAGGGAAGGCCCACCTCCTGGGACTGCCAAATGTAAGGTGCTAGCAGACAGGAACTACAGTTGCCCTCTCTGCCAGATCTAATGGGATCAATCGATCAATCAATCAAAATAGAAATTGAAGGGCCTTGGAGGTCTTCTAGTTCAACCCCTTGTTCAAGCAGGAGATCCCATAGAGTTTCAGACAAGTGACTGACCGGTCTCTTCTTAAAAAGTGATGAAGCACCCACAACTTCTGAAGGCAAGCTGTTCTACTGGTTAATTGTCCCTCACTTTTAGGAAGTTTCTCCTTAATTCCAGGCTGCTTCTTCCCCAATTAGTTTCCATCCTTTGTTTCTTGTCTTGCCTTCCAGTGCTTGGAAAATAAATTGACCCCCTTTTCTTTGTGGCAGCCCCTCAAATACTGGAATACTGCACCCCTAGCCCTTCTTTTCTCTAGACTAGCTATACCCAATTCCTGCAACCCTTCTTCATACGTTTTTGTCTCCGGGCCTTTTAAAAGCAATCTTAGTTGCTTTTCTCTGCACTTTTTACAAAGTCTCAACCTCTTCTTTGTAAAGTAGTGACCAAAACTGGATGCAGTATTCCAGATGTGATCTTAGTAAATATTGATAAAGCAGTACTAATCCTTGATATTCCTTCACTTAGTGACCATTTGAAGCTACAGTGGCACTAAAAATAGTGACCCATGACTGTTTATCACATTTATGTCCATGGCAGCATCCTCGTGGTCACATGATCAACATTCAGATGCTTGGCAATTGGCATTTATTTATAATTGCAATGTCAGCTCATGCGATCAGCCTTTGCAACCCTCTGAGAAGCAAAGGCAATGGGGAAGCCAGATCCACCCAACAAGCATGCTACCAACCCAACAACTGCAGTGATTCACTGAACAGCTCTGGCAAGAAAGGTTGTAAAATGCGGTCAAAACTCACCCAACTGTCTTGCTTAGCAAAAGAAACGTTGGGCTCAATTGTCAAGGACGACCTGTAATGAAATATCTGCAAGAAAACAAGCAAACTCAGAGAGCACTATGGACCCCAAAGTCCTCCTCTTCCTCCACCACTTCTCTTCCTCCTCTCTTCAAGCCCTCCTCCCTTCTAACAATGATGATGTTGTCTATTTGGGTAATGAAAGATCCACAAGAAACCAACCACACAGAGCACCAAAGACCTCACAGTCCTCCCCCTCTTCCTCCTCCTCCCCATCTCCCTTCTAGCACCGATGGTGTAACCTAGTTGGATCATGTAATGTCTGTAAGAAAACAACCAAACTCAGAGAGCACCAGCGACCCCACATTCAACCCTGAGCTTCTCTTCTACTGTTCTTGTGATCCCATCCATGGGCAGCCTCAGGGATCTCAAATCTATTTGGATTCTGTTAGATATTCAATGGGAAAAAGTCAGTGATGTCAGACTTCCCCCATTGGTTCATTTTCCAGACAGGAAAATGAACAGCCATCAGTGGCTGAGATTGTGGACAGCAGCCTGTAAAAAGAACAGCAGGCACACCTGGTGGCAGTCTTTTGTTCAGAGCTAAATAAAGAAACCTTTTCCGTCTACCGTGTCCTGCCTCTTCAATCTAGCCCATATCTAACCCTGGCGACTAGAATAGTCACCAGGGTTAGATACTAGAATACTAGAAGAGAACTGGGATACTGGGATACTAGAAGAGAACAAAGGAAACTAGGTGAAGACGGAAAATTTTTACAACAGAATGCTGCGATCACTGTGCTGATCATCAGAATGTCCATCCATGCTCAACCAGAACCTTTTGATCCAAAAAAGCATGACTGGGTTGTGTACATGGGATAATTTCGAATGATTTTGGAAGCAAATTCACTGCAGGATACAACAGAACAGAGGAAGAGAGCTCTATTCCTGGGTTATTGTGGAAATTGCCTCTACAAAACAGCTAGAACCCTGGCTGCTCCCAAAGGTGTGGAAACAATGGGATGGAAAGAATTACAGAAGATGTTGGAAGAACATCATGCTCCCGCTGCATCGTCACTGGCTCACCGACTTGACTTTTACCACAGAGAACAGAAACCAGGTGAGACCATAAATGATTACCTTACAAACCCACGAGATATTGCTGCAGGCTGCGAGTTTGAAAATGTGGAAATAACTTTAAGAGATAGAATTGAGGTTGGAATGAGGGACCTGATATTGCAAAGAAAGCTGATAACTAAAAAGAGCAACTCTTTAAAAGAAGTAATGGAGGAAGCCCAAGCAGCAGAAATCTCGTAAAAACCAGCAGCTAAAATTGAGAAATCTGAGAGTCTTCACTCAGCATGGGGGACGACCAGCAAATAACAGGGAGAGGGGGAGATTGGAGAACTCTCCGAAGAAGAGGAGGAAGAAATACATAGAGTAAAACCTGATAGAAGATCAGGGCCCCAAGGGATGAGCCAGAGACCCCTATGGTGTGCAGGCTGTAAAGGGAACCACCCCTGGGTGGTTTGCAAATTCAGGGATACAATCTGCCGTCGATGCGAGAGAAGGGGCATATTGCTGAAGCATGCAGAGCAAATCTGCCAGCATACCCCAGTCAGAGACAAGCAGGGTTCCCTAATCATCCATGTGGCCCACAACAAAGGGGATTCCAGAGACGTCCTCATTCAAATTACAGGCGGGAAGAGAATAGAATGGAGAAGGACAGAGACTATGAGCACACAATAGTGGGGCATTCTGATCACCATAAATCAAAGAAATTCAATATCACAGTGATAATAGGAGAAAAAGCTTGTGATATGGAAATTGACTCCGGATCTTACATATCTATGGTGTCCTGGACAACTATAAAGGAAGCAATCCCTGACATAACTCGACAACAACTAAAACCACAACATTTAATACTAAAAGATTTCCAAGGGAACAGAACCACCGTGTTAGGAAGAGGAATTTTTCCCATAAAATTCAGAAACTTCACCAGCGAATTGCCTTTAACCATCGTGGACAAAGAAGTACCAAGCCTCCTTGGAATAGAATGGTTTAGAGCCATAGGAGTGGAGGTGACCATCCACACCATGCAAGCGGAGGAGCACAATCAAATCAGAGAGGACCTGCAGACTGAATTCAAGGATGTGTTCGACGGAACCCTAGGCAAGTATAAGGGGACCCCTATTTCCCTCAACCTTGATCTAAAAGTTTCCCCTCTCAGAATAAAACCAAGGCGAGTCCCTTTTGCCTTGAGACCCAAGGTGGATGAACAATTAGATAAACTCATAGCCCAGGGAGTACTAGAGCCAGTTGATCACACTAAGTGGGAGACCTCTATAATCACTCCAGTTAAGCCAGATGGGTCAATTTGAATCTGTGCTAATTATAAAATTTCCCTTAATACTGCATTGCAACAGAGCGCTTATCCAGTGCCAGTTGTACAACATCTGTTGCATTCAATAGGAAAAGGGAAATTTTTGCTAAGTTAGACTGGCTCAAGCCTATCAGCAGTTACCTGTGGACGAAGAAACAGCAGAAGCTCAGACCATTGTAACACACAGGGGTGCTTTCAAATGCAAAAGACTGCAATTTGGTGTCAGTGTAGCCCCTGGACTATTTCAAAGCTTAATGGAACGCCTACTACAGGGCATTGTGGGGGTGGTACCTTATTTTGATGATGTCCTCGTGGCAGCAGAGGACAAGAACAATTTAAACAAAGACTAAGGCTAGTCTTGAGCAGATTTCAAGAAGCTGGCCTTAAACTCAAAAAAGAGAAATGTCACATAGCAGTACCAAGTGTTGAATTTCTGGGATATCTAATTGATGAGACAGGTATACACCCCACCGATAGTAAAATAAAGCAATTAAGGAAGCTCCCACTCCAACAAACAAAACAGAATTATAAGCTTTCCTGGGACTTTTAAACTTTTACAGTATGTTTTATCACAGAAAGCGACAGTTGCTGAACCACTTCAGAGACTTCTTGATAAAAATGCAGAATGGACTTGGGGGCATGGAGAAGCAACTGCATTAGAATCCATAAAAGGACTCCTAACTTCTAACAGTGTTCTAGTACAATATAATGAAACATTACCTCTTTCACTAACATGTGATGCATCTCCTTTTGGGGTAGGGGCCATTCTCAGCCATAAATTCCCAATGGCAGAGAAGCACCCATTGCTTTCTACTCAAAACTTTATCCAAGCTGAACGGAATTACAGCCAGCTAGATAAGGAAGCACTGGCTGTAGTAGCAGGCATTAACCGTTTTCATGAATATCTTTATGGGAGACAGTTTGAACTAGTCACAGACCACAAACCACTCCTAGGCATCATAGCAGGAAACAAACCAACACCAAACATATTGTCCCCTAGAATGACAAGATGGACTGTTTTCTTAGCTGCATATAACTATCACCTTATACATCGACCAGGCAAGACCATAATTCATGCAGATGCACTCAGCCGTTGCCCCCTCCCAGAACCTATTGAAGACCCAGCTCCAGCCACATCCATACTCCTCATTGAAGACATCGCCACCAGCCCTATCACAGCATCAGAGATAGCCAAACACTCAGCCAAAGACAAAACTCTGGCACATATTTTAAACTGGGTGTTGAGGGGATGGCCAGAAGAAGCACTGGAAGGTGACTTTAAACTGTTTAAAATTCAGCAAAATGAATTGTCTGTAATTAAAGGGTGTTTGTTGTGGGGGGATAGAGTTGTGATACCTGACGCTGAGAAACAAGTCTTAAGAATGTTGCATGAGGGCCACCCAGGGGTAGTAAGGATGAAAGCACTAGCCAGAAGTTATACCTAGTGGCCGGGAGTGGACAAGGAAATTGAAAAATGGGTTGCAGTTTGTACGCCTTGTCAGGAATCTAGACCCGCACCCCCTTCAGCACCAACCCTAGAATGGGAATCACCCACAGCACCTTGGTGTAGAATACATATAGACCTGGCAGGGCCAATGCAGGGGCAAACATTTCTAATAACTGTTGATGCATATTCAAAGTGGGTGGAAGTAACAATCATGAAAACCACCACAGCAGATGCTGTGATTAAGGTATTGAGGAATTGTTGCCACACATGGGTTACCAGATGTTGTGGTATTGGATAATGGGCCCCAATTCACAGCAAACAATTTTGAATGTTTCCTAGCTGAACAGGAATCTGCCATGTATTATCAGCACCTGGACACACCCAAATAACGGGCAAGCAGAGAGAGCTGTAAGATCCATGAAGGAAACCCTAGCTAAAATGGGACCAGGGGATTGGCAAACAAAAATAGACAAATTCTTAATGATACAACATATCACACCTTCGGCCGCCACACAAAGTCCAGCAGAACTTTTAATGGGGCAGAAGTTAAGATCAGAGCTAGATAGATTACACCCACACTACAATCCAATCACACCCGCAGATTCGATGAGTAGATGCAGATATTTGAACATAGGTCAATTGGTCTATGCTCACAACTATGCAGGGGGGCCCCCATGGGTCCCTGCACAAGTAGTGCAAGTCACACACCCCAGATCTTATAGAGTAGAACTAGAAGATGGGAAAATATGGAGCAGACACATAGATCAACTCCAGGGATGATTGGAATGAAATCTGAATGACCAGAAAACCTCAGAGACAGAAACACAACATAGAGAGGTAAGACCAAACCTAACAATTACAAATACTGAAAACACAAGCCTCCCCACTCTAGGGTGGGACTCAAACTCGAGTACACTGCAGGATAACTTAGCTGAAGGGGGGGAAATCCAACAAAGAATCTCAGGGCCCTCTGTTTCGTTGGTGCCAGCCCCGCCCCTGGAAAACCCTGATGCAGCTCAAAGAGCTGGCTCTGGAGTGACAACAGACCCAACCAGTCAGGTTGCCACTGCTGGTGAGGTTGAACTGCGAAGGTCCGGTCGCACACACAGGAGTCCCGCCTACTTACGTGATTATGTCTGTGAGTGAGAGCTGATCGGATGAATGCTCCTTCCAGGAGGGGGTGGGTGTTAGATATTCAATGGGGAAAAGTCAGTGATGTCAGACTTCCCCCATTGGTTCATTTTCCAGGCAGGAAAATGAACAGCCATCAGTGGCTGAGATTGTGGACAGCAGCCTGTAAAAAGAACAGCAGGCACACCTGGTGGCAGTCTTTCGTTCAGAGCTAAATAAAGAAATCCTTTCCATCTACTGTGTCCTGCCTCTTCAATCTAGCCCATATCTAACAGATTCTCTCCCAACTCTGTTCCTGGAAGAGTGCTGAAGAAAGAGTTCAGCCAGATTACAGATCAGCCACGGGGCAGCACATTATATAAGATGTGTAGATGAGGCCCAAAAGGCTTTGACCAGGAAGGATCATGGAGAGCATGAGAAATGGTTCTTTGGGGTCAAAGCCTCAGCATTTTCCCATTGCTCCTAAAATGATTTTCTTTGACATTTGGTTGTGGGTGTACTTAGGAGTTATTCAGTCAGTGCCTCTTCATGTTGTAGAAAGTTAGCAACCACCCCTCCTAGAAGAATGAAGTATTTTGAGAAATATTTAAAAAGGCAGAATATTATATTTCCCTAAAGAAGAAACCTGTTTCTAAAGATAGAAACTCAGAACCTCAACTCCCTGCCCCCAAGCAGATACTAAATGAGGCCAGCCTTTAGAAATGCAGATTTGGTAATCCATTACTCCCAGTAGCAAAGTCTGAACAAAGGTAGGATTAGCCCTTAGACAAACATGAACCCACATGGCCCCATGGGAGTCTGACTACAGCCAATATAATACATTCCTTGCACAGGAACAGGAAGCTCAAGGGCAGGGCCCAAGAGAGGGTATAAATAACTCTCACTCTCCACTCCATGTGTTCAGCTGCCCAGGACCTAAAACCCATGTGGTCCTGTTCACCAATACCATCTTTCCAATCAGCTTCCATGTTTCTAGTGTCTTTCCCCACTTGGAACTGAACCAGATGGACATTTCTTCCAACAGTGTGTATACAGCAAAATAGTTTCACAGTGAAAAAAAGGCAGGTCCTTGCCTGTGAGGGAATCACAGTCCAAGGCAAAACAAGAAGAGGAGGAAGAAAGAGGAAGAACTAGGAATGATTCAGCAAAATATCTTAGACTTTAATGTAGCTGCCATTCACACCGGGATAAACAGATGCTAAATATTTGTGTGGGATTTTTTCCCTTGAGGGCCCAAAGCATTTCACTCACAAATCCCTCTTGAAAAGCATCCAGCGATAACCAGAGAAGTCAACTGACATAACTTGATTCCCAGAATTTTTAAAAAATGCAAGTAGAGAATGGCAGGAAAAGTGGGACCAAGTTAAAAGGGGAATTTGTAAACGGTGGGTTTTTAAGGGTGTATGGCGCCTGGAGTCATTGTGTTTAAGTTGGACAACTAGATAGATAGTCCTTGACTTATGACCACAACCGGGAGCAGAATGTCCATTGCCAAGCAAGGCAGTTGCCAAGTGAGCCATGCCCAATTTCATGACCCTTCTTGCCATGATTGTCAAGCGAACCGTGGCAGCCATCAAGTGAATCGGACAGTCTCAGTAAGCAAATTTAGCTTACTGATAGATAGGCAGATGTAATTGGGGAAAGGAGATCTCTCAGATAACTTGGTCCCATTCCCTGTAGGGCTTTAAAGGCTAAAACTAGAACCTTGAATTGGAAGCGTATTATCAGCCAATATAGCTCACAGAGCATAAGTGTGACACACATCATGCTAGAGGTAGATATTACTGCCCAGGTGACATTCTGCACCAGCTGAAGCTTCCAGATGTTCTTCAAGGGCAAACCAATGTAGAGTGCATTACAGTAGGCCTATCTGCAGCTGACTAGGGCATAAGTGACTGTGGTCAGAGCCTGCTGATCCAGGAATGGGGACAACTGGTACATGACACAAAGCTGTGCAAAGGCCCTCCTAGCCACAACTGTCACCTGCTCTTCAAGCAAGAGCCATTAGGTCCAAGAGAAAGCCACATTTCACACAGTTCTCTCTGGAACATCCAGCAACCAATTCAGCACCAGGAACAGCATTAATCCCAGAATCGGCAGTCCCCAAACCCAAAACCACTCCGTCTTACCAGGTTAAGCTAAAGCCTGTTGTTCACAGTCTCCAAATATCAGGATAAGGTGCTTATAGCATCTCTTAATTCACCAGGGGCAGGGATGTGTAATTAGGTATTACCAGAATAGTGATAATACCTCACCCCATGATAACAGATGAATTACAACTTAAAATAAAAAAGCAGATGTAAACCCATCAGACTAAAATATGCACCTTCAGCCAAATTTCATATGATTATGAGGTAAAATATAGATGTAAAGGATTAGATTTGATCAATAGTGTGCCTAAAGGACTGAAATGTGTGATGTAATTGAAGATAAAGCAGCTGAAACACTAAAAGCAAAAATGGCTGTGCTGACACATCCAGAAGGATTGAAGAACAGAAGGAAGCCAAAAGGCAACAGAAAAGAACATTTGCCGAATCCAGTATTGAGTTCTAAAAAGAGACAAGATGTAATCTTCTATATATATAAAAGCAAAATAGTCATGCATCATCATAAAATCTCCAGAACCATAAAGCCTACAAACTTGAAATGTGGCAGGTATGTTCCTCTTGGCTTCTAGATGCTCACTAAGAAAGGATTTTCAAGATGACCATCAGAGAATTAGCATTTCTTATATTATTATTAACACGCTTGGATGCTAGGAGTTCTACTCCCCTCACCACCTGAAAATAAATCTGTTCCAAATGCAAAACACAAGCAGAAGAGAGAGTTTCACAGCACTAAGCAGCTTTAGTACAGAACAATTGAGCTAAGCCACACACAGGCTCCTTGCTGTCTCCTTCTTGCACACACAGCAAATCGTTTCAGTTTCCAAACAGCCCTCAACTTCCTCACACACTGACAGGACACTAGCCAGATGAATACCGATGGATGCTGGTAGGCAGAGGCAGAATTTTCCCCCTTATTTTCCTCCCAAAAAACTAAGCCTGACCACATAGTTTTGTAGCAAAGCATGGGTATCGAGCTAGTTTCTAGATAAGTAATGAAAAACAAGAAAGGTAACAATCAAGGGGAAAGGCAAAAAAATATTGAGGAAAACTACAGAAACAAGAATTATAGAAAAGAAAGCCACACATTATAATTCTGCAAAAGTTTGATTGTTCACATAGAGCCAGAAATTCTGGAAAGTGAAGATAAATGCAGAATATATCACAAGTACTGCTGAGCTTGGAGAAACATAAATTGGAATTAAAATTTCTAGGAGAATAATCAACTACTTCAAATATGCTGAGCTATCACTTTGGTGGCTAGAAGCTGGGAAGAGAAAATAATCTTTTGTTGTGGTTGAAAGAAGAGAATAAAAATGCCAATGTGCTGCCCATTGTCTCCCCTCCCTCCTTAAAACTAAGATTATATGTCAATAGTTCAATGCAAATAGGTGGAGAAGAAGGTTGCGGTAACAAACTTCCTAGGCTCAGAAATGATAAGATCAAGGAGTACATATACCTGCTCAAAGCTGTATTCTGTATCAGTGGGAGCTTCTGGATGTTCTTCAAAGGAAGTCTCATGTAAAGCATATTGCTTTAGTCCATTTGGGAAGTGACCAGAGGTGGTATTCAGCAGGTTCTGACCAGTTCTGAAGAACCGGTAGCAGAAATCTTGAGTGGTTCACAGAACCGGCAAATCCCCCACTGACTGGAGATTTTATAGTATCCTTCCCCTGCCACACCCACCAGCCATGCCCACAGAACCGGTAGTAAAAAAATTTGGATCCCACCACTGGAAGTGACCCATGCATGAGTAACTGGGACCAGAGAACGGATGCAATTGCACCCAATACTAAGTTGTACAGGGCCTTCCTGGCTATGGCTGCCACCTATTCTTCAAACTGGAGTCACACAAGTCCAAAAGGACCCCTAATTTGCCTCATCCAGAACTACAGGTGAAACTCAAAAATTAGAATATCATGCAAAAGTTCATTTATTTCCATAATGCAATTTAAAAGATGAAACTAATACATGAGATAGATTCATTACATGCAAAGCAAGATAGTTCAAGCCGTGATTTGTCATAATTGTGATGATTATGGCTTACAGCTCATGAAAACCCCAAACCACAATCTCAGAAAATTAGAATATTGTGAAAAGGTGCAATATTCTAGGCTCCAAGTGTCCCACTCTAATCAGCTAATTAAGCCATAACACCTGCAAAGGGTTCCTGAGCCTTTAAATGGTCTCTCAGTCTGGTTCAGTAGGAATCACAATCATGGGAAAGACTGCTGACCTGACAGTTGTGCGGAAAACCATCACTGACACCCTCCATAAGGAGGGAAAGCCTCAAAAGGTAATTGCAAAAGAAGTTGGATGTTCCCAAAGTGCTGTATCAAAGCACATTAATAGAAAGTTGTGTGGAAGGGAAAGTGTGGAAGAAAAGGTGCACAAGCAGTAGGGATGACCGCAGCCTGGAGAGGATTGTCAGGAAAAGGCCATTCAAAAGTGTTGGGGACTTTCACAAGGTGGACTGAGGCTGGAGTCAGTGCATCAAGAGCCACCACACAGACGGATCCTGGACATGGGCTTCAAATGTCATCAGAAGCATCTTACCTGGGCTGAAGAAAAACAGACCTAGTCTGTTGTTCAGTGGTCCAAAGTCCTCTTTTCTGATGAGAGCAACTTTTGCATCTCATTTGGAAACCAAGGACCCAGAGTATGGAGGAAGAATAGAGAGGCACAGACTGCAAGATGCTTGAAGTCCAGTGTGAAGTTTCCACAGTCTGTGTTGATTTGGGGAGCCATGTCATCTGCTGGTGTTGGTCCACTATGCTTCATTGAGTCCAGGGTCAACGCAACCATCTACCAGGAGATTTTGGAGCACTTCATGCTTCCTTCCGCAGATGAGCTTTATGGGGATGCTGACTTCATTTTCCAGCAGGACTTGGTACCTGCCCACACTGCCAAAAGCACCAAAACCTGGTTCAATGACTGTGGGATTACTTGTGCTTGTTGGCCACCAAACTTGCCTGACCTGAACCCCATAGAGAATCTATGGGGCATTGCCAAGAGAAAGATGAGAGACATGAGACCGAACAGTGCAGAAGAGCTGAAGGCCGCTATTGAAGCATCCTGGTCTTCCATAACACCTCAGCAGTGCCACAGGCTGATAGCTTCCATGCCATGCCGCATTGAGGCAGTAATTGCTGCAAAGGCCCAGACCAAGTACTGAGTACATATGCATGCTTATACTTTTCAGAGGTCTGATATTGTTCTATGTACAATCCTTGTTTTATTGATTGCATGTCATATTCTAATTTTCTGAGATTGTGGATTTGGGGTTTTCATGAGCTGTAAGCCATAATCATCACAATTATGACAAATCACGCTTGAACTATCTTGTTTTGCATGTAATGAGTCTATCTCATATATTAGTTGCACCTTTTAAGTTGCATTACGGAAATAAATGAACTTTTGTTCAATATTCTAATTTTTTTGAGTTTCACCTGTAAAGTGCTAAATCCCTGGAATCTGGTGGCCCCATTATGATGCAGGTTTTGCTAAAATTTTTTTAAATCCTGCTTTATTTATTCTGTTTACAGAGCACCATATTTTCCCGAACAATAATCAACAGTCACCCATGCGCACATACAGAGATGCATTTGCCTTACAATCCACTCCAGTCCTTACCTAATTTCCCCAAGTCTTTAAGTGTGAAATTATAAATAAATCTAAATCAATACCAATTCAGCCAAGTGTGGGTATATAACTCAATTTATAGATAAAATTCTAATTTTCCAGAAAGAACCCAAGCAGAAACAACAGAATAGGTGTTTCTTTATTGTTACATTTACATTTTGCTAAAACCCTTCATGGCTATGGACATGGCTAATTATCTCATCAGTTCTTGCCTAGCTAAGACACTTCAGCAACCAAAGTTTTATTAGAAGGAGCTGAACTTTTTCTCAGCATCTGTGTATAATTTCCCAGTGTGTTCACAATTATCATCATATATGAGACCTATAACCTGGATGTTTTTTTATAGATTTTACCTCATTAAAGAAAAATGCAAAAGGTTCAAGACAGTTATACCAGCTACAGTGGGTAATATCTGAAGTAAATGTAGACAAATTTGAGCAAACTGATACTCTTCCTGCATTGATATGTTTCTGTTCTGGGCATCTCACACTGCCAGCAAGGGAAAAATAATTTATTACATCTTTTCTGTAGGTGGGGTTTTTTTGGGGGGGAAATCTTAGAGTATGGCATTAGATAAATGGGGCTGGCTATGATGGCCAAGCTTGTATTTATGTATCTTTTTTATATTGTGGTAACCAAAACTGGATGCAGTATTCCAAGTGTGGTGTTACCAAAGCATTTTAAAGCGGTAGTGACACTTCTTGTGATCTTGATTCTATCCCACTGCTGATGCAGCCTAGGACTGCATTGATTTCTTCTGTCAGCTGCAGTACACTGCTGGCTCATAATTAAATGATTGTCCACTAGGACGCCACATCCCTCTCACAGTTGCTGGTACTGAGCCAAGTTCCACTTTCTCTATACCTGTACATTTCGCTTTTCTTGCCTATAAAATAAAACCTTCCTTTTCTCACCATTGAATTTCATTTTGTTAGATAGGGCACAGTGTTTACTTACGTCCATTGAGATCTTTCTGGATTTTGAGCCTATCTTCTGGGGTGTTGGGGAAGAGACAGAGACAGAGCGACAGAGAGAAGCAGTATTGTGCACGGTGAAGGAGATTAAAGTCTAAATCAATCAAATCAAATAAATCAAAAAATGTGCTTGGCTGCAAGCTTGAAGCAAAACATTGTCTCCCAGAAATTATGCTGAACTGTTCCACTGTGGCTGCCGCTTGATGGAATACAATTTGAATCAACCTTGGGTAAAAATGAAAAAAATGAAACAAAACTTGTAATAATTTTGCGTATGATAGCAATAAGAAACTGTTAACATTTCCTTGGCCAACCCTTGGGCAGAAGCAAAGGAAGATGGAAAACTCCAATTTCCTGATACCATTTAGCACATGAATGTGGGAATTTAAACATTCAGCCTACAGGTTACATTTGATTCTAATAGGAAGGAATGTGGGATTCCCAGCAGGATTGTTCTTTGATTTTGATCTCGCACACAAGACACAATCCTTTCCACAATTACAACCTCTAGGGTAGCCCTTCCAGTCAATCTCATGAGGGAGATTCTTTGGCAGAGTGGCTGCCCCTGGAGATGGATGAGAAAGAAATAGGGAGGGTTTGAACTTTATATACTAGTGGTTTGTTCCACTGTTGGCCCGAGTGGAAAAGACCCTAACAAACTAGAAGACTTTGGTTGCTTTTTGGAAATGCCTAGGCAAAGCCATTGAGTCCTGGATCTTGTAGACCTCCAGAACTGAGCCTATGGGAAATGAGAGGGGGGATTCTCTCTCAAATCTACCGTGAGTTGCCTTGAAAAGTTTACACGAGCTGAATAAACATTCTGTACTTTTCTGCTATTTCCAATGTTATCCCTGCCTGGCTTCTATCCCCACTCCTTCCCACTTCCTTGTATTTTTTTTAGACTTGAAGTTTTGGAAGCTAGCAAAACTGGTGTCCATTTGGAAAAGGCAACTTGGAAGGGCTCCGTCGGCAACTCCCTTCCCCACCAGGTTTCAGTACAGTATCTGTGAATTGATTCACTTTCAGCAGGAGTCCCAGACAGGTGGAAGAAGAAGAAAAGATCCATTGGGGACATCCTGCTAATCCACAGAGATTGTGCCTCAGCTGCAGTAACATATTGAGAACTAAGTGGAGGACTAAGACTTCATAAGAAATAAAATACATGAAAATATTGACAGGAATATGGCATCTCTTTTATTTAAAATTACACAGAAACAATACATTGAAAATGAAAAATCCAAAAGCCTATCACTAAACGGAAGTACATCTGTGTTTAAGATGGGGAAAAAAGCCAAGAAGAAAGCAAAATAACCCTCTTATTCAATGCAGCTGAATGAATTCACTGGAATGTATTACTGTCAAG
>CM019148.1:177386184-177404800 GCA_009733165.1 Naja naja | reverse complement strand
TTGGATTCTGTTAGATATTCAATGGGGAAAAGTCAGTGATGTCAGACTTCCCCATTGGTTCATTCCAGGCAGGGAAAATGAACAGCCATCAGTGGCTGAGATTGTGGACAGCAGCCTGTAAAAGAACAGCAGGCACACCTGGTGGCAGTCTTTTGTTCAGAGCTAAATAAAGAAACCTTTCGTCTACCGTGTCCTGCCTCTTCAATCTAGCCCATATCTAACACTGGCGACTGAAGGAGGGGATACTAGAAAGAGAACTGGGATACTAGGATATAGAGAGAACAAAGGAAACTAGGTGAAGACGGAAAATTTTTACAACAGTGCTGCGATCACTGTGCTGATCATCAGAATGTCCATCCACGCTCAACCAGAACCTTTTGATCCAAAAAAGCATGACTGGGTTGTGTACATGGGACAATTTCGAATGTTTTTGGAAGCAAATTCACTGCAGGATACAACAGAACAGAGGAAGAGAGCTCTATTCCTGGGATATTGTGGAAATTGCCTCTACAAAACAGCTAGAACCCTGGCTGCTCCCAAAGATGTGGAAACAATGGAATGGAAAGAATTACAGAAGATGTTGGAAGAACATTATGCTCCCGCTGCATCGTCACTGGCTCACCGACTTGACTTTTACCGCAGAGAACAGAAACCAGATGAGACCATAAATGATTACCTTACAAACCTATGAGATATTGCTGCAGGCTGCGAGTTTGAAAATGTGGAAATAACTTTAAGAGATAGAATTGTAGTTGGAATGAGGGACCTGAGATTGCAAAGAAAGCTGATAACTAAAAGAGCATCTCTTTAAAAGAAGTAATGGAGGAAGCCCAAGCAGCAGAAATCTCGGAAAACCAGCAGCTAAAATTGAGAAATCTGAGAGTGTTCACTCAGCATGGGGGCGACCAGCAAATATCAGGAGAGAGGGGAGATTGGAGAACTCTCCGAAGAAGAGGAGGAAGAAATACATAGAGTAAAACCTGATAGAAGATCAGGGCCCCAAGGATGAGCCAGAGACCCCTATGGTGTGCAGGCTGTAAAGGGAACCACCCTGGGTGGTTTGCAAATTCAGGGATACAATCTGCCATGTGATGCAGAGAAGGGGGCATATTGCTGAAGCATGCAGAGCAAATCTGCCAGCATACCCCAGTCAGAGACAAGCAGGGTTCCCTAATCATCCATGTGGCCCACAACAAAGGGGATTCCAGAGACCTCCTCATTCAAATTACAGGCGGAAGAGAATAGAATGGAGAAGGACAGAGACTATGAGCACACAATAGTGGGGCATTCTGATCACCATAAATCAAAGAAATTCAACATCACAGTGATAATAGGAGAAAAGCTTGTGATATGGAAATTGACTGGATCCTACATATCTATGGTGTCCTGGACAACTATAAAGGAAGCAATCCCTGGCATAACTCGACAACAACTAAAACCACAACATTTAATACTAAAAGATTTCCAAGGAACAGAACCCCGTTAGGAAGAGGAATTTTCCCATAAAATTCAGAAACTTCACCAGCAATTGCCTTTAACCATCATGGACAAAGAAGTACCAAGCCTCCTTGGAATAGAATGGTTTAGAGCCATAGGAGTGGAGGTGACCATCCACACCATGCAAGCGGAGGAGCACAATCAAATGAGAGGACCTGCAGACTGAATTCAAGGATGTGTTGACGGAACCCTAGGCAAGTATAAGGGGACCCTATTTCCCTCAACCTTGATCTAAAAGTTTCCCTCTCAGAATAAAACCAAGGAGTCCCTTTTGCCTTGAGACCCAAGGTGGATGAACAATTAGATAAACTCATAGCCCAGGGAGTACTAGAGCCAGTTGATCACACTAAGTGGGAGACCTCTATAATCACTCCAGTTAAGCCAGATGGGTCAATTTGAATCTGTGCTAATTATAAAATTTCCTTAATACTGCATTGCAACAGACTTATCCAGTGCCAGTTGTACAACATCTGTTGCATTCAATAGGAAAAGGGAAATTTTTTGCTAAGTTAGACTTGGCTCAAGCCTATCAGCAGTTACCTGTGGACGAAGAAACAGCAGAAGCTCAGACCATTGTAACACACAGGGGTGCTTTCAAATGCAAAAGACTGCAATTTGGTGTCAGTGTAGCCCCTGGACTATTTCAAAGCTTAATGGAACGCCTACTACAGGGCATTGTGGGGGTGGTACCTTATTTTGATGATGTCCTCGTGGCAGCAGAGGACAAAGAACAATTTAAACAAAGACTAAGGCTAGTCTTGAGCAGATTTCAAGAAGCTGGCCTTAAACTCAAAAAAGAGAAATGTCACATAGCAGTACCAAGTGTTGAATTTCTGGGATATCTAATTGATGAGACAGGTATACACCCCACCGATAGTAAAATAAAAGCAATTAAGGAAGCTCCCACTCCAACAAACAAAACAGAATTATAAGCTTTCCTGGGACTTTTAAACTTTTACAGTATGTTTTATCACAGAAAGCGACAGTTGCTGAACCACTTCAGAGACTTCTTGATAAAAATGCAGAATGGACTTGGGGGCATAGAGAAGCAACTGCATTTGAATCCATAAAAGGACTCCTAACTTCTAACAGTGTTCTAGTACAATATAATGAAACATTACCTCTTTCACTAACATGTGATGCATCTCCTTTTGGGGTAGGGGCCATTCTCAGCCATAAATTCCCAAATGGCAGAGAAGCACCCATTGCTTTCTACTCAAAAACTTTATCCAAAGCTGAACGGAATTACAGCCAGCTAGATAAGGAAGCACTGGCTGTAGTAGCAGGCATTAACCGTTTTCATGAATATCTTTATGGGAGACAATTTGAACTAGTCACAGACCACAAACCACTCCTAGGCATCATAGCAGGAAACAAACCAACACCAAACATATTGTCCCCTAGAATGACAAGATGGACTGTTTTCTTAGCTGCATATAACTATCACCTTATACATCGACCAGGCAAGACCATAATTCATGCATATGCACTCAGCCGTTGCCCCCTCCAGAACCTATTGAAGACCCAGCTCCAGCCACATCCATACTCCTCATTGAAGACATCGCCACCGGCCCTATCACAGCATCAGAGATAGCCAAACACTCAGCCAAAGACAAAACTCTGGCACGTATTTTAAACTGGGTGTTGAAGGGATGGCCAGAAGAAGCACTGGAAGGTGACTTTAAACTGTTTAAAATTAAGCAAAATGAATGTCTGTAATTAAAGGGTGTTTGTTGTGGGGATAGAGTTGTGATACCTGAGACTGAGAGAACAAGTCTTAAGAATGTTGCATGAGGGCCACCCAGGGTAGTAAGGATGAAAGCACTAGCCAGAAGTTATACCTAGGTGGCCGGAATGGATAAGGAAATTGAAAAATGGGTTGCAGTTTGTATGCCTTGTCAGGAATCTAGACCCGCACCCCCTTCAGCACCAACCCTAGAATGGGAATCACCCACAGCACCTTGGTCTAGAATACATATAGACCTGGCAGGGCCAATGCAGGGGCAAACATTTCTAATAACTGTTGATGCATATTCAAAGTGGGTGGAAGTAACAATCATGAAAACCACCACAGCAGATGCTGTGATTAAGGTATTGAGGAAATTGTTGCCACACATGGGTTACCAGATGTTGTGGTATTGGATAATGGGCCCCAATTCACAGCAAACAATTTTGAATGTTTCCTAGCTGAACAGGGAATCTGCCATGTATTATCAGCACCTGGACACACCCAAAATAACGGGCAAGCAGAGAGAGCTGTAAGATCCATGAAGGAAACCTTAGCTAAAATGGGACCAGGGGATTGGCAAACAAAAATAGACAAATTCTTAATGATACAACATATCACACCTTCGGCCGCCACACAAAGTCCAGCAGAACTTTTAATGGGGCAGAAGTTAAGATCAGAGCTAGATAGATTACACCCATACTACAATCCAATCACACCCGCAGATTCGATGAGTAAATGCAGATATTTGAACATAGGCCAATTGGTCTATGCTCACAACTATGCAGGGGGGGCCCCATGGGTCCCTGCACAAGTAGTGCAAGTCACAGGCCCCAGATCTTATAGAGTAGAACTGGAAGATGGGAAAATATGGAGCAGACACATAGATCAACTCTGGGGATGATTGGAATGGAATCTGAATGACCAGAAAACCTCAGAGACAGAAACACAACATAGAGAGGTAAGACCAAACCTAACAACTACAAATACTGAAAACACAAGCCTCCCCACTCTAGGGTGGGACTCAAACTCGAGCACACTGCAGGATAACTTAGCTGAAGGGGGAAATCCAACAAAGAATCTCAGGGCCCTCTGTTTGTGGAGCCAGCCCCGCCCTGAAAACCCTGAGCAGCTCAAGAGCTGGCTCTGAGTGACAACAGACCCAACCAGTCAGGTTGCCACTGCTGGTGAGGTTGAACTGCGAAGGTCCGGTCGCACACACAGGAGTCCCGCCTACTTACGTGATTATGTCTGTGAGTGAGAGCTGATCGGATGAATGCTCCTTCCAGGAGGGGAGGGGTGTTAGATATTCAATGGGGAAAAGTCAGTGATGTCAGACTTCCCCCATTGGTTCATTTTCCAGGCAGGAAAATGAACAGCCATCAGTGGCTGAGATTGTGGACAGCAGCCTGTAAAAAGAACAGCAGGTACACCTGGTGGCAGTCTTTCGTTCAGAGCTAAATAAAAAAATCCTTTCCATCTACTGTGTCCTGCCTCTTCAATCTAGCCCATATCTAACAGATTCTCTCCCAACTCTGTTCCTGGAAGAGTGCTGAAGAAAGAGTTCAGCCAGATTACAGATCAGCCACGGGGCAGCACATTATATAAGATGTGTAGATGAGGCCAAAAGGCTTTGACCAGGAAGGATCATGGAGAGCATGAGAAATGGTTCTTTGGGGTCAAAGCCTCAGCATTTTCCCATTGCTCTAAAATGATTTTCTTTGACATTTGGTTGTGGGTGTACTTAGGAGTTATTCAGTCAGTGCCTCTTCATGTTGTAGAAAGTTAGCAACCGCCCCTCCTAGAAGAATGAAGTATTTTGAGAAATATTTAAAAAGGCGGAATATTATATTTCCCTAAAGAAGAAACCTGTTTCTAAAGATAGAAACTCAGAACCTCAACTCCCTGCCCCCAAGCAGATACTAAATGAGGCCAGCCTTTAGAAATGCAGATTTGATAATCCATTACTCCCAGCAGTGAAGTCTGAACAAAGGTAGGATTAGCCCTTAGACAAACATGAACCCACATGGCCCCATGGGAGTCTGACTACAGCCAATATAATACATTCCTTGCACAGGAACAGGAAGCTCAAGGGCAGGGCCCAAGAGAGGGTATAAATAACTCTCACTCTCCACTCCATGTGTTCAGCTGCCCAGGACCTAAAACCCATGTGGTCCTGTTCACCAATAAACCATCTTTCCAATCAGCTTCCATGTTTCTAGTGTCTTTCCCCCACTTGGAACTGAACCAGATGGACATTTCTTCCAACAGTGTGTATACAGCAAAATAGTTTCACAGTGAAAAAAGGCAGGTCCCTGCCTGTGAGGGAATCACAGTCCAAGGCAAAACAAGAAGAGGAGGAAGAAAGAGGAAGAACTAGGAATGATTCAGCAAAATATCTTAGACTTTAATGTAGCTGCCATTCACACTGGGATAAACAGATGCTAAATATTTGTGTGGGATTTTTTCCCTTGAGGGCCCAAAGCATTTCACTCACAAATCCCTCTTGAAAAGCATCCAGCGATAACCAGAGAAGTCAACTGACATAACTTGATTCCCAGAATTTTTAAAAAATGCAAGTAGAGAATGGCAGGAAAAGTGGGACCAAGTTAAAAGGGGAATTTGTAAACGTGGGTTTTAAGGTGTATGGCGCCTGGAGTCATTGTGTTTAAGTTGGACAACTATATAGATAGTCCTTGACTTATGACCACAACCGGGAGCAGAATGTCCATTGCCAAGCAAGGCAGTTGCCAAGTGAGCCATGCCCAATTTCATGACCCTTCTTGCCATGATTGTCAAGCGAACCATGGCAGCCATCAAGTGAATCGGACAGTCTCAGTAAGCAAATTTAGCTTACTGATAGATAGGCAGATGTAATTGGGGAAAGGAGATCTCTCAGATAACTTGGTCCCATTCCCTGTAGGGCTTTAAAGGCTAAAACTAGAACCTTGAATTGGAAGCATATTATCAGCCAATATAGCTCACAGAGCATAAGTGTGACACACATCATGCTAGAGGTAGATATTACTGCCCAGGTGACATTCTGCACCAGCTGAAGCTTCCAGATGTTCTTCAAGGGCAAACCAATGTAGAGTGCATTACAGTAGGCCTATCTGCAACTGACTAGGGCATAAGTGACTGTGGTCAGAGCCTGCTGATCCAGGAATGGGGACAACTGGTACATGACACAAAGCTGTGCAAAGGCCCTCCTAGCCACAACTGTCACCTGCTCTTCAAGCAAGAGCCATTAGGTCCAAGAGAAAGCCACATTTCACACAGTTCTCTCTGGAACATCCAGCAACCAATTCAGCACCAGGAACAGCATTAATCCCAGAATCGGCAGTCCCCCAAACCCAAAACCACTCCGTCTTACCAGGGTTAAGCTAAAGCCTGTTGTTCACAGTCTCCAAATATCAGGATAAGGTGCTTATAGCATCTCTTAATTCACCAGGGGCAGGGATGTGTAATTAGGTATTACCAGAATAGTGATAATACCTCACCCCATGATAACAGATGAATTACAACTTAAAATAAAAAAGCAGATGTAAACCCATCAGACTAAAAATATGCACCTTCAGCCAAATTTCATATGATTATGAGGTAAAATATAGATGTAAAGGATTAGATTTGATCAATAGTGTGCCTAAAGGACTGAAATGTGTGATGTAATTGAAGATAAAGCAGCTGAAACACTAAAAGCAAAAATGGCTGTGCTGACACATCCAGAAGGATTGAAGAACAGAAGGAAGCCAAAGGCAACAGAAAAGAACATTTGCCGAATCCAGTATTGAGTTCTAAAAAAGAGACAAGATGTAATCTTCTATATATATAAAAGCAAAATGCCAGTCACGCATCATCATAAAATCTCCAGAACCATAAAGCCTACAAACTTGAAATGTGGCAGGTATGTTCCTCTTGGCTTCTAGATGCTCACTAAGAAAGGATTTTTCAAGATGACCATCAGAGAATTAGCATTTCTTATATTATTATTAACACGCTTGGATGCTAAGGAGTTCTACTCCCCCTCACCACCTGAAAATAAATCTGTTCCAAATGCAAAACACAAGCAGAAGAGAGGAGTTTCACAGCACTAAGCAGCTTTAGTACAGAACAATTGAGCTAAGCCACGCACAGGCTCCTTGCTGTCTCCTTCTTGCACACACAGCAAATCGTTTCAGTTTCCAAACAGCCCTCAACTTCCTCACACACTGACAGGACACTAGCCAGATGAATACCGATGGATGCTGGTAGGCAGAGGCAGAATTTTCCCCTTATTTTCCTCCCAAAAACTAAGCCTGACCACATAGTTTTGTAGCAAAGCATGGGTATCGAGCTAGTTTCTAGATAAGTAATGAAAAACAAGAAAGGTAACAATCAAGGGAAAGGCAAAAATATTGAGGAAAACTACAGAAACAAGAATTATAGAAAAGAAAGCCACACATTATAATTCTGCAAAAGTTTGATTGTTCACTTAGAGCCAGAAATTCTGGAAAGTGAAGATAAATGCAGAATATATCACAAGTACTGCTGAGCTTGGAGAAACATAAATTGGAATTAAAATTTCTAGGAGAATAATCAACTACTTCAAATATGCTGAGCTATCACTTTGGTGGCTAGAAGCTGGGAAGAGAAAATAATCTTTTGTTGTGGTTGAAAGAAGAGAATAAAAATGCCAATGTGCTGCCCATTGTCTCCCCTCCCTCCTTAAAACTAAGATTATATGTCAATAGTTCAATGCAAATAGGTGGAGAAGAAGGTGAAGCGGTAACAAACTTCCTAGGCTCAGAAATGATAAGATCAAGGAGTACATATACCTGCTCAAAGCTATATTCTGTATCAGTGGGAGCTTCTGGATGTTCTTCAAAGGAAGTCTCATGTAAAGCATATTGCTTTAGTCCATTTGGGAAGTGACCAGAGGTGGTATTCAGCAGGTTCTGACCAGTTCTGAAGAACCGGTAGCAGAAATCTTGAGTGGTTCACAGAACCGGCAAATCCCACCACTGACTGGAGATTTTATAGTATCCTTCCCCTGCCACACCCACCAAGCCATGCCCACAGAACCGGTAGTAAAAAAATTTGGATCCCACCACTGGAAGTGACCCATGCATGAGTAACTGGGACCAGAGAACGGATGCAATTGCACCCAATACTAAGTTGTACAAGGGCCTTCCTGGCTATGGCTGCCACCTATTCTTCAAACTGGAGTCACACAAGTCCAAAAGGACCCCTAAATTGCCTCATCCAGAACTACAGGTGAAACTCAAAAAATTAGAATATCATGCAAAAGTTCATTTATTTCCATAATGCAATTTAAAAGATGAAACTAATACATGAGATAGATTCATTACATGCAAAGCAAGATAGTTCAAGCCGTGATTTGTCATAATTGTGATGATTATGGCTTACAGCTCATGAAAACCCCAAACCACAATCTCAGAAAATTAGAATATTGTGAAAAGGTGCAATATTCTAGGCTCCAAGTGTCCCACTCTAATCAGCTAATTAAGCCATAACACCTGCAAAGGGTTCCTGAGCCTTTAAATGGTCTCTCAGTCTGGTTCAGTAGGAATCACAATCATGGGAAAGACTGCTGACCTGACAGTTGTGCAGAAAACCATCACTGACACCCTCCATAAGGAGGAAAGCCTCAAAAGGTAATTGCAAAAGAAGTTGGATGTTCCCAAAGTGCTGTATCAAAGCACATTAATAGAAAGTTATGTGGAAGGGAAAAGTGTGGAAGAAAAAGGTGCACAAGCAGTAGGGATGACCGCAGCCTGGAGAGGATTGTCAGGAAAAGGCCATTCAAAAGTGTTGGGGACTTTCACAAGGAGTGGACTGAGGCTGGAGTCAGTGCATCAAGAGCCACCACACACAGACGGATCCTGGACATGGGCTTCAAATGTCATCAGAAGCATCTTACCTGGGCTGAAGAAAAACAGACCTAGTCTGTTGTTCAGTGGTCCAAAGTCCTCTTTTCTGATGAGAGCAACTTTTGCATCTCATTTGGAAACCAAGGACCCAGAGTATGGAGGAAGAATAGAGAGGCACAGACTGCAAGATGCTTGAAGTCCAGTGTGAAGTTTCCACAGTCTGTGTTGATTTGGGGAGCCATGTCATCTGCTGGTGTTGGTCCACTATGCTTCATTGAGTCCAGGGTCAACGCAACCATCTACCAGGAGATTTTGGAGCACTTCATGCTTCCTTCCGCAGATGAGCTTTATGGGGATGCTGACTTCATTTTCCAGCAGGACTTGGTACCTGCCCACACTGCCAAAAGCACCAAAACCTGGTTCAATGACTGTGGGATTACTGTGCTTGATTGGCCAGCAAACTTGCCTGACCTGAACCCCATAGAGAATCTATGGGGCATTGCCAAGAGAAAGATGAGAGACATGAGACCGAACAGTGCAGAAGAGCTGAAGGCCGCTATTGAAGCATCCTGGTCTTCCATAACACCTCAGCAGTGCCACAGGCTGATAGCTTCCATGCCATGCCGCATTGAGGCAGTAATTGCTGCAAAAGGGGCCCAAACCAAGTACTGAGTACATATGCATGCTTATACTTTTCAGAGGTCTGATATTGTTCTATGTACAATCCTTGTTTTATTGATTGCATGTCATATTCTAATTTTCTGAGATTGTGGATTTGGGGTTTTCATGAGCTGTAAGCCATAATCATCACAATTATGACAAATCACGGCTTGAACTATCTTGTTTTGCATGTAATGAGTCTATCTCATATATTAGTTGCACCTTTTAAGTTGCATTACGGAAATAAATGAACTTTTGTTCAATATTCTAATTTTTTTGAGTTTCACCTGTAAAGTGCTAAATCCCTGGAATCTGGTGGCCCCATTATGATGCAGGTTTTGCTAAAATATTTTTTAAATCCTGCTTTATTTATTCTGTTTACAGAGCACCATATTTTCCAGAACAATAATCAACAGTCACCCATGCACATACAGAGATGCATTTGCCTTACAATCCACTCCAGTCCTTACCTAATTTCCCCAAGTCTTTAAGTGTGAAATTATAAATAAATCTAAATCAATACCAATTCAGCCAAGTGTGGGTATATAACTCAATTTATAGATAAAATTCTAATTTTCCAGAAAGAACCCAAGCAGAAACAACAGAATAGGTGTTTCTTTATTGTTACATTTACATTTTGCTAAAACCCTTCATGGCTATGGACATGGCTAATTATCTCATCAGTTCTTGCCTAGCTAAGACACTTCAGCAACCAAAGTTTTATTAGAAGGAGCTGAACTTTTTCTCAGCATCTCGTGTATAATTTCCCAGTGTGTTCACAATTATCATCATATATGAGACCTATAACCTGGATGTTTTTTATAGATTTTACCTCATTAAAGAAAAATGCAAAAGGTTCAAGACAGTTATACCAGCTACAGTGGGTAATATCTGAAGTAAATGTAGACAAATTTGAGCAAACTGATACTCTTCCTGCATTGATATGTTTCTGTTCTGGGCATCTCACACTGCCAGCAAGGGAAAAATAATTTATTACATCTTTTCTGTAGGTGGGGTTTTTTTGGGGGAAATCTTAGAGTAGATGGCATTAGATAAATGGGGGCTGGCTATGATGGCCAAGCTTGTATTTATGTATCTTTTTTATATTGTGGTAACCAAAACTGGATGCAGTATTCCAAGTGTGGTGTTACCAAAGCATTTTAAAGCGGTAGTGACACTTCTTGTGATCTTGATTCTATCCCACTGCTGATGCAGCCTAGGACTGCATTGATTTCTTCTGTCAGCTGCAGTACACTGCTGGCTCATAATTAAATGATTGTCCACTAGGACGCCAACATCCCTCTCACAGTTGCTGGTACTGAGCCAAGTTCCACCTTCTCTATACCTGTACATTTCGCTTTTCTTGCCTAAGTATAAAACCTTCCTTTTCTCACCATTGAATTTCATTTTGTTAGATAGGGCACAGTGTTTACTTACGTCCGTTGAGATCTTTCTGGATTTTGAGCCTATCTTCTGGGGTGTTGGGGAAGAGACAGAGACAGAGCGACAGAGAGAAACAGTATTGTGCACAGTGAAGGAGATTAAAGTCTAAATCAATCAAATCAAATAAATCAAAAAAATGTGCTTGGCTGCAAGCTTGAAGCAAAACATTGTCTCCCAGAAATTATGCTGAACTGTTCCACTGTGGCTGCCGTTTGATGGAATACAATTTGAATCAACCTTGGGTAAAAATGAAAAAAACGAAACAAAACTTGTAATAATTTTGCGTATGATAGCAATAAGAAACTGTTAACATTTCCTTGGCCAACCCTTGGGCAGAAGCAAAGGAAGATGGAAAACTCCAATTTCCTGATACCATTTAGCACATGAATGTGGGAATTTAAACATTCAGCCTACAGGTTACATTTGATTCTAATAGGAAGGAATGTGGGATTCCCAGCAGGATTGTTTTTGATTTTGATCTCACACAAGACACAATCCTTTCCACAATTACAACCTCTAGGGTAGCCCTTCCAGTCAATCTCATGAGGGAGATTCTTTGGCAGAGTGGCTGCCCCTGGAGATGGATGAGAAAGAAATAGGGAGGGTTTGAACTTTATATACTAGTGGTTTGTTCCACTGTTGGCCCGAGTGGAAAAGACCCTAACAAACTAGAAGACTTTGGTTGCTTTTTGGAAATGCCTAGGCAGCCATTGAGTCCTGGATCTTGTAGACCTCCAGAACTGAGCCTATGGGAAATGAGAGGGGGGATTCTCTCTCAAATCTACTGTGAGTTGCCTTGAAAAGTTTACACGAGCTGAATAAACATTCTGTACTTTTCTGCTATTTCCAATGTTATCCCTGCCTGGCTTCTATCCCCACTCCTTCCCACTTCCTTGTATTTTTTTTAGACTTGAAGTTTTGGAAGCTAGCAAAACTGGTGTCCATTTGGAAAAGGGACAACTTGGAAGGGCTCAGCGTCGGCAACTCCCTTCCCCACCAGGTTTCAGTACAGTATCTGTGAATTGATTCACTTTCAGCAAGTCCCAGACAGGTGGAAGAAGAAGAAAAGATCCATTGGGGACATCCTGCTAATCCACAGAGATTGTGCCTCCAGCTGCAGTAACATATTGAGAACTAAGTGGAGGACTAAGACTTCATAAGAAATAAAATACATGAAAATATTGACAGGAATATGGCATCTCTTTTATTTAAAATTACACAGAAACAATACATTGAAAATGAAAAATCCAAAAACCTATCAAGCTACGGAAGTACATCTGTGTTTAAGATGGGGAAAAAAGCCAATAAGAAAGCAAAATAACCCTCTTATTCAATGCAGCGATGAGATGAATTCACTGGAATGTATTACTGTCAAGTCAGATATATTATCTAACTGAATCTAAAAACTGCTTTATATTTTTTGAAATTGCATATTTTTTATTTAAGACGGGCAGAAAATAGGATATCTTGGACCATTCTACCACAGAAGACACTTATGCAAAAATTACTGTTTAAATCCACACTCACTAACCTGTGCAATCTTATTGTCCTGGAATTACAGGATGCTAGTGACATTCTCCTCTATGGGGAATGAGGAGAGGGAACTGCTGTAGAAACCATTAATTGCCCAGTGGCAGAAAACTCTGTCAGCAGGGCTGCCCTTCAACTTGGAAATGAAGGGCTCAAGGTAGATGAGCTGTAGCCAACTCAGGCAATCTTTAGATCTAGCAGATCCCATGTTTGGTCCTCAGACATGAACTCAAAATATAGTGTGGAAGAGAGAGAGAAAAAAATGGTAAAAAGGAATAAAATTATAGCCTTCTCCCCTGGCCAACTTGAGCACAAAGGAGAGTAGTAAATAGACTTTTCCTGCAGACAGTATTATCTTCTCTCACAACAGTATGTTGCAATATTCTTGGGGCAGTATTGTTGTTCTGTTCTTTCTTGACCTGTAAATGAGCAAAACTGTTCACTACAGCCATATTACTATAAAGATGACACTTTAGTAATGTAATTGAATATTGAGCATATCTTAGCACTATATTCAGGCTATCTGCACTTACCACAGATTTTTTTTGCCTGAAGTATGTTTCCAAATACTCATTATTTTTTAAAGTCATATTCTGCACTTATCTTATTTTCAAAAAATGTTTCTATTAGAGATCCTCTGTTGCTTCATTTTAAAAATTATTTTGAAATTATTCTGGCTGCAATAGATTAGTTTACAGTTCTCTCTCCCTCAAACATTTTAATAAACAAAATAGCAAAAGGAACAAACGAAAACCCACTGCAAACCAAAACCAAACCTTGATGTAAATTGTCCATAGTTTATATCAAGGTTTTCTCACCCCCATGTCTTATTAACTTAGCATTTATTATTTATTATATTGATTTATACAGCTACCTATCTCACTGTTGCAAATCTGAGTGATGAATATTGGAGTAAAGCCAACAAAGGACAAAATCAATCAATAACAGTAAGTTATTACACTTAGTAAATGTACAGTAAGTAAATAATAACAGCAGCAGCACAATAATAGCTTAAAGGCACCCAAGGAGACTCCAACCTAATCCCCACAACCACAGTGTTAAGAAAAATTACATTCAGAAACTCCCCAATACTGAGACACCATATCTGAAGCAATCTAGATTTTGAAGGATGGTGAGGAGCCCAGCCAATGCTAAAGTAGTATGTAGGAGTTGTGCGAATACTAACATTAGGTCGATGCAAATATGCAGTCTTCAAAAGTGGTGCTTCCAAACCTATATAATGCTCCTTTTCATAAATCATTAAAACAGCTGCATCTTTTCTGAAACTTGTGCAGGTTTTGTTCACTTCTTCCAGCAGTCACTTCCCTTCATCAGGTGAATTAATCTAAATTTAAGTGTAACTGAACTTTTATTATATACATGGTGATTCCTTGTGGGTTTCTCCCAGGCACAGGCAAGATAAGTGCAGTCTAACAGCATTAGAGGAGGATGCCCAATGTCTGGCCAATGTCCAGCTACTCCTGTTCCTCACAAATCACAAACCAAATTAGAGCAAGGGAGATATACACAGTATAATTATGTTAGGAGGAGTATATTGACAATTGATATGACAGTACCAATTCTATGTGTGAAAATATTTTACAAAACTGTTCTGGCCAGATCTTTTGTTTGCACTAAACATATTTAAGCAAATTGGGGGAATACAGAAAGATTTGAAGCCAAAGCTTTTCACTTTTCTGTTGAGCTATTTGAAACCACTTCCTTTCCCAACATGGCATGATAATATACATCGGACCTAATATTTGAGTAGATTTTAGTATGAAGGTAGTTAAAAGCCATTAGTTCTGGGCAATTTTGCACTATAGCCTTAGTTGCTTGTCCCCTGTGCTGTTGGTGATTGTTTCTTTGGGCAACTACAAAAATTGGATTTGTCAGAGCTGGGATGATGCTTAGTCCAGATCAAGCCCTGCACAACCAGGCATTCCCCTCAGTGGTGGGATTCAAATGTTTTTACTACTGGTTCTGTGGGTGTGGCTTGGTGGGCATGGCAGGGGAAGGATACCGTAAAATTTCCAGTCAGAGGTGGGATTTGCCGGTTCTCCGAACTACTCAAAATTTCTGCTACCAGTTCTCCAGAACTGTCAGAACCTGCTGAATACCACCCCTGACTCCCCTGCTTCTTCTCCTTTTATCCACACAAAGAAGAGAAGGCTTGTTCTCTGGCTCCTGTATGGAGCAGTCTGTCATGGGTGCACACCAGTGGTGGGATTCAAATTTTTTTTACTACTGGTTCTGTGGGCGTGGCTTGGTGGGCGTGGCAAGGGAAGGATACTGTAAAATCTGCAGTCAGAGGTGAGATTTTCTGGTTCTCCAAACTACTCAAAATTTCTGCTACTGGTCCTCCAGAACTGGTCAGAGCCTGCTGAATACTACCTCTGGTGCGCACTCCATTATATTATTATTATATTATATTATTTTCCCCCTTAAAGTATTAACATAGCATTGAGGCTACAATAAAAACAATAGGGAATAGATTGGGGTGGGTGGATTGATCCTATGTAGGCCTACAGAAACTTGATTAGCAAGGAAAAACTGATAGTTCAGTTTCATAGAAACAAAATACCGTAATATTTCCTTTGTTGTAAATTAAAGACGTTAAAAACATAAGGGGGAGGAAAACTGCGGGCAGAGGATGGGAAGACAAGGGAAGCATGATTCACCCAGCCTGTCAGAAACCAAAAAGTGCTTACCAGGAGCGATAAAGGTTGTAAGCTTCTAGGTTTGAGGGCAGCTCATTGACTTAAGGGGCCCCTCAAGAGATTAATGGAAATAGCATTTATTAAAAATGGCAAGAAAGTAGCAGCCCAGGACAAAATGTGATCAGCTGCTGGAGGGGAGGGCACATGCCAGGCATTGCAGCCAAGCAGAACTGGGACTACGACTAGAAGGGAAGAAAGCGCTCGAGATCATTATGCTCTGAAGAGCTGAGATCATTATGCTCTGGTTGAAAACAACAGTTTTGAACTGAAGCTGGAGAATATGGGAGCAGGCCACTTGGAGGATGTCCTCCATTCCTGCCTTGGGATTCCAGTGGAGGGCCAAGCAGAATGTGTGGAAGTGCCTCTCTCTTCGCTCTGCAGCTCTTGGCCAAAGGCGTCCATTTCTTCTCTGTGTCATGTGATTGTTGCTGACAGGCTGGCAGCATTTTATTGAGAGGATAGACAAGGGATCAACAGGGTAAAGTATATGGAATCTAAGTACCAATTTGCCATGTTGTTTACTATACTATTACTATGTACTATACACCGATTTATTTGTATTCATTGTAATCGCTTTATGATATGTAAAATAAGAATGATGCAGGGAGGCTTTTTACCTAGTTAAAATACAAACAAAATGGTTACTTTAAAAAAATAACTTTGTTTAAAATAGCAAAAACCAATATTAGGACCCTGTGAGAAAATACAAGCCAGGAAAATAACCCTTAAGATGGAGCTGGCGTACTTTTAAAGTGGTTTGGAGCAGAAGCAACTGAGAAAGAAACTTGCTGGTCAGCTGGAGTGGTGTGGATTCCCAGTTCTCAGGCAACATCCAGTTGAGTTTCAGTCATTTCTTCAGACTTTTCTGTAGAGACTACATAGAGCCTGCAAGGAAAAGCAACCAAAAAAAGAGGATATTTTTATATGAAATTCTTCTGGAGATGCTTGACAACAGATATATATATACCTAATCTTGAAGGACAAATTTTGAGTGTCCTGTCCCTTCCTGTTACTTGAAGGCTCTTTATTCTTCAAAGACCCACCTTAGGATCAGGCCCGGTGTCAGAAAGTGGAACTTTCTAGTGTTGCTATGCAGTTTACAACTTTAGATAGATTTGATGGGGTGGTCAAATCTACCAATCACAGGGTGACACTAAGCACCCTACACTAACATGACAAGACACGCCCCCTCAGTATAAAAGGGGCTGTCAACTGTCATTTTCCCTGAGGAGATCCACAACCCACTAAAGAGATTTTCTACGTGAGGTTTGTTATATCTAGAGAGAGGGAAAAGAGATAGAAAGGAGAAAAAGAGGTTTCTTGAAGAGTTATTCTGTAGTGTTGCTTAAAAGAGAATATTCAGCATAGGTGAATATTTCTCTCAAACAACTACCTCAGTTTCTGGAAGTCTAAAGGAGGAAACAGTTAAGAAGAGTTCCTAGGCTAAAAGACTATTGACTTTAGTACCTAAGCTGAAAGGAACAAAGAAGAATAACTCAAAATAACTAAAGAGGACTCTGTAAATAATATTCTATAATTATTTATTAATTGTTCTGTTCATTACAAATAAATGCTTTTACTTTGAAACAACTTGGGCTCAGTAATTTACTTTAAATAACTTTAGGGATAGACAAGGTTTACGATCCAGAACTAGCCAAGGCAAAGTTCAAAACATTTTAAACAATATTAACACCCTGAGGCCATTCAGCAGAGGTCACTGTAGCTGGGCTACATCTTACCCCAAAAGTTCTTGCTGAAATATCTCCGCCGCAGAGTGAAGATGAGACAGGACAGAAACCCCTTATAGTGAAGAGGGAAGGAAGGTTTGTTTGGCATAAGAGTTTCCTTGTTTGTCTCTTGGGGAAGGACTCCTTTTTTTTCCCCTTTGCCTCACACTCCTGCACATGTCGGTTGCATGACATCTCAAGTGCCTTTCAAATATTTCAGGCCACTTTTGAACACCCCTACCTGGATTTCCTCAAGGAGTTTTTCTTCCGCAGTGGCCTAAGAGCCCCCCGCTGACAACAGGCTGATTTGCAGTTGATGACCTGGTAAATAACAGGGTTGTACATGGCTGCTGATTTAGCAAGCAAAGTAGGCACCACTGAAACTTTTATGGGAACCGAATCTGGTTTTCCAAAAGCTGACCATACTGATACAACTGCATATGGGATCCAAGCAAATAGAAATCCTGCACAGATCAACATCGCCACCTAGTGAGAAGAAATGCATAACGGAGGACAAGACAATCAGAATAAGAGAATAACAAGAGTTGGAAGGGACATTGGAAGTCTTCTAGTCTAGTCCAACCCCTGCTCAGGCAAACCATGTCCATATAACAAAAATTAATTCAATTATATAGAAGGCATTGTATTATTGGAGACTGTTCTCAATCAGCAGAGCAAATAACCACAGAATTAGTGACAACATTTGTGAAAACCTATTTCCATTTGGTATAACAAAGAGGTGCATATGGCCTCTGAAAACCAGGGCAATCATTGGAAAACAATAGTACACACTAGGATATATTCCTTCTGAGATAAATCCTATTTGATTCATCAGGAGTTATTCCTAAACACATATGTGGCTTCAGCCTAAAAGATTATGAATGAAAGAAGGCAGAGAAATAAATTCAATCAATGCAGTGAAACAACCTCAAATGATATTAAAGTTGCAAGAGATCTTCATGGTTTCTTATGTTGTTCTGGAAAGGGATGAAAAATGTGGCTATAAGGACTCACTGTTTTTCCTACCACATTTGTCCCAAATGGGAAAGAACCACATAAATCATTTTACTTGTGCTTAGTTTATGTGGCCTATCTGAAGTTTGGGGTAGAAGAAATTATGCTTGCCATTTCTGGGAACCTGTACATCATGTGGAAAACATACCAACAGATACAATATAATAAAGAGTATCATTGATAGACTAGATCAGGTTGTAATTAGTGGTAGCATCCCATTTCACACTTCATCTCCTATCTCATCATTATACACTATACAGTGTGCTATTGTGTGACACTACACTGTGCTGTAAATGTGATGTATTTACTCCACTGTAAATCAGCTTGAAGGAGGTTTGGTTTTATATGACCAGAAGCTGGTGATGGTACATTAGGGCTGGGGAGACTCTCAGGCTAATTTAATATCGTGCAATCAACAACATGGTTTAA